>JANBXA010000734.1:133832500-133885000 GCA_030556225.1 Cricetiscus sungorus
TGCAGATGTTTAGTTCCAAATAAACACACAGAGGCTCATATAAATTATAAACTGTTTGGTTGATAGCTCAGGCTTCTTATTGGCTAGCTCTCTCTTAATTATTAACGGTTTCTATTCATCTGTGTATCTCCACATACTCTTGGCTTACCGGTGATGCCTGGATCTCTTGCTTTCTTGGCAACTACATGGCGTCTCCTCCCAGAATTTTCCTGGTCTGGTAGCCCCGCCTATACTTCCTGCTTGGCTACATCCCACCTGTCCATTGACCAAAACAATTTTATTCATCAACCAATAAGAGAAACATGTTAACAGCATACAGAAGGACATCCCCCATCTGTCTGTCTGTGTGCGTGTATGTATGTGTGCGGTATCACAGTGTGCATGTGAAGGTCAGAGGTCAACTTGCAAGAGTCTTTTCTCTTCTCCTATATTGGGTCTGGGGATGGCACTCAGGTTGTCACGATTATTGACAAGCCCCTATACCTGCAGAGCCCTCTTGCAGGCCCTGCCACTCTGAGGATTCATCAGTATACTTCCCTGGTGGTGCCTGCCTGTTTCACCCCTTCCTTTTCTTCTGACAGGCTTTCCCTGCAGCCCAGGCTGGCTGTGAACTCACAATCCTCTTGCCTCGGACTCCAAGTGCTTAGATGGCAGACAAGGGCTGCCACAGATGTCTCACTCCATCTTTATTTGTCCCAGGATCACTCTGGACATCACCTGTGTTGATGGGGATGGAGCTCTGACCCCTCTGGAAGGGTCACCAGGTGACAACCATCCTCTGCCTGAGCTCTCCCTACTCAGCTGTGCTCCACACCTGAGCCAGAACCAGACAGGTGACCCCCTCGAACCTCCCTGCCTCCCGTTCCCCCCACCAGTGTGTTAGGTTCTGGAAGGGGTGAATCAGTGGGAAAGAAGTCCCATCTCTACCACTGGGGGGTTTGGGGCAGCCAAGCCCTGTCCCTGTTTTCAGATGTGAATGGACCACACATCCCATGCCCCATGGATGTCAGCTCATGGGGTCTTCTGGGGCCGCATGATGTTTGTCTTGGCAAGCATGGAGCATCATCATATCTGTTCTCATCAATGACAGTGAGGGGCCAGAGTTGGTGAGGAGCCCGGACTGCACGCCATGGATTCCATGTCCTTCTCTGCGGAGCAATGCTGCCACCTAGTGGTCACACTCACCACTCGCTTCTGCAATTCCAAGATGTCTAAGGAGCTGTCCCAACAGGAGCCTCCCACAAAGGTCCCATTGCAACACAGTCAGGTTTAGTGATGGGGGTCTATTCTGAGAGCTGTATTGTTTGAATATGGGGCATTGTGATAGATATTACTGGTTGTCAACTTGACTGCATCTGGAATAAACTACAATTCAGAAACGGAGGGCACACCTGTGAGATTTTTTCCTCCTTGGTTTTTAAGTGGATGAATCCACTTGCAATCCTGACCTTTGGGGTAGGAAGCTATAATGAGATATCTGATGGCTTTTTTTATTACTTTATTTCTTTTACTTTTTTTAAAGTTTTGAGACAAGTTTGTGTGTGTGTGTGTGTGTGTGTGTGTGTGTGTGTGTGTGTGTGTGTGTAACTTTGGCTTGGCTGTCCTGGAATTCACTCTGTACACCAGGTTCATTTTGAAATCACAGAGATTTGCTTGCCTCTGCCTCCTGAGTGCTGGAATTAAAGGCATGAGCCACCACACCCAGCTACTCTCTTTCTATTTTTTAAAACTATCCTGTTTCTTTTTCTCTCCCAAGCCTACATATATTTTAAACACCCTGTAAACCCTTAGAGGTTGTACCTTATCTTAATCTGTCTTTACTATAAATATTTATCTTTTTTTTTTTGACCATGAGTCTTTTATATGCTAAACAACAACATTGCTTTCCAAGATGTCGGGGGTACATTTACCGCCAGAACTGAGAGCTGTACTCATTGCCTTGGTCTATGCTGCCATCAAGCAGCATGCTGCTGGCTTGGAGATGTGGTCACTGCCACTGCCAGCTGCTCATACACATCATTGAATTGTTAGCAGGGCTTCTTAAAAGAGCCCTATGGGTTTTTGCTGCTAATGCTGATGTTAATGTTAGTACGTTGTCACGTTGCAGGCGCCATTTTGTTACAAGCAGTTTCCCACCAGCCTGGTCCCACTTCTGACACCAGATAAAGTGGGTAATAAGATTCTGGGACATAATACAGGCTGATTAAGGTTTATTAGGGGAGAATTCACTTCTACACAAGAAACAGATGACTGCCATGGGTTCCTGCTCCAAGGATGTCCTCCTATTCTTTCTCATCTTCAACCTGGAAGTTAGAGAGAGCATCCGGTCAGGACCCAGACCTAGACTCCACAGATCATGCCCACCCCTGTCTCCACCCCCAATGGGTGTGGTCAGTGCAACAAGTGTGGGGGTGGATATCTCACTACAGGAAGCCGTACCTTTGATTGAATCATGAGGCAGGAAGACACACCTTTAATCTGCTGGGAGCCTATGTAAGGGCAGGAAAGAAGTGTTTGTTCTTTACTTGCTTGCTAACACAACCATCCCTTGACTGGCATTAGAGCCTGCTTTTTTGGATTCCAGTATGTATTAAAGAGCAGCTGAAACATGCAGCCTTGTGAACTGAGCAGCTACTGGAGATTTGAACTTTCTGTTCATAGCCATTGTTAGATTAGCTGGACTGCAGCTTGTTAAGTCATTCTAACAACCCCCTGTATATCTTTATATATGTTCATTCTGTAAGATATATTACTCTAGAGAACTGTGACTAATACAGGTGTCAAACTGATGAACTAACCACGACTCTCTCTCTTACAGAATCTCACTATGTATCTCTGGCTGTCCTGGAGCTCGCTGTGTAGACCAGGTTGGCCTTGAATTCACAGAGGTCCACCTGCTTCTGGTTCCTGAGTGCTGGGATTAAAAGAATGAGCCACCATGCCTGGCAGGACCCCTGTTTCTACAAAAATGTCTCTCTGTAAGCACATGCTCCTCCCTTCTTTCTCCCTTTCTTCCCCATGACCCTCCCCTGCCCCCAGTATTGAGGATGGAACCCAGGGCCTTGCTCAGGATAAGCAAGAGCTCTATCGTTGGCCTATAACTAGTCCCTCTAAATTATTTTTTTAGATTACAATTATTTAGTGTGAATATGCTCTCAAGTGTGTGCTTTCTCATGCAAACATGTGTGTGCATGCCACCATACATGCCAATAGGTTCTCAACGTCTGCCCTGTAGGTCCTGGGAATTGAACTCAGGTCTTCTGCCTTGATAATATGCACTTTTACTTCCTGAAGTATCTTACCAGCTCAATATTTAATTAATTCTCTTTGAGTCAAGCTATTACTTGCAGCCCAGAGTGGCCTCTCACTTGTGATCCTCCTGCCTCAGCCTCTTGAGGCCTGGAATCACAGGCTTGTACCCTTTTGCCCAGCTTGGCTCACTTTTTATCTCTGGTGTGCCTTTTTAGTGCTGCCACAGGCTTGGACGGCAAGCACCTTTACCCGTCAAGCCATCTTTCACAAACAACAAATGAGTTTGAGCTGTCAATTTAGAGTCAACTGAGAAGGGAGTCTCAATTAGAAATTAACTGGATCAGGTTGGCCTGTGGGCATACATTAGTCAGGTTTCTATTACTGTAACAAAATGCCCAAGACAACCAGCTTACAAAAGGGAAAGGTTTATATTGGCTTGTAGTTTTGGGAGGTTCCCACTCATGATTGATTGGCCACATGGCTCTGGGACTGTGGTGAGGCCGTCAGCCATGTGTGAGCTTATGGTAGAGCAAAGCCATATACCTCACAGGCAGGAAGTAATGGGAAGGAGAAAGGGGGTTCTAGAATCCTCTTCTGGAACCTGTTCCCAACACAAAAATAATAAGACACAGATAAGTAGAAATATCAGTAAGTATAAATAAATAGCTTAATTTGCTTAGTCAAAGGAAACAAAAATAGATTGAATCAGAAAAACAAATCAAATCTTGCCCTCTACACCAGACCATCCAAACTAGTATATTTCAAGGTACCTAGATTTAAACCCTTGGTCAAGGCGTGTCAGGCAAATGTGGATAAAACACGAACATATCTTCCTTCTTTATTGTCTGCTCTTTTGGTTTCTGGATGTGAGATAAATGGTTTTTTCTCCACCACAAGTTTCCATATGGTGTGCAGTTTCACCACAGATCAAAAGCCATGGGGACTAATTTTCATCTTTTCTCTTTATAAATTCATTGTCTCCAGTTTTTTTGTTATAGTAATGGAAATTTAGGTCACACAGAGCTCAGTAGTAAGACAAAGAAAGGAAATCTGTAATGTAGAGGCATGTGATCCATGGCCAAGATGGAAGCCATTGACATCTATGTATTAAATCATGCTGGAGGTACATGGGAACAGATGTGAGAGATCCAGGGAGACACACTTTAACCAACAGTAACTCTTACCCATAACTCAGGTGTTTGGGTGATGCCACCCCACTCCTGGTACTAATCTCAACATCACTGAAGACACAGCTAACTCTTGCAAAGAAAAGACACTATCCTATACTGACTTGATGGACAGAGAAGGTGAAGTGTCACATGCAGATAGTTTGTTTACTTTGTGGTCCATAGTGAAAGAGATGAGGAGATGATGGCCCCACAGATCCTTTCAAGGGAACACCTCCATTGACCTAAGGGCTTCCTATTGGCTCCCACTTCTTAAGGATCTACCACTTCTGTGACAAACGTCAGGGAAGACATGGGAGGGAGGCTCTAGATTTGGTTAACTGAGTAGGGAAGATCCACTCTGAGTGTGGGTGGCACCATCCTGTGGGCTGAAATCCCGGGCTGGATAAAAAGAAGAAATCGAGCTGAGCACCAGCATCCATCTCTGCTTCCTGACTGTGGATGCCATGTGACCAGCCGCCTCACACTCCTGCCTCTGTGACTTCCTACTATGGTGTGTGCTCTCAAGCTGAGCCAGGACAATCCCTTCCATCTTAAAGTTGCTCTTGTCAGATATTTGGTCACAGTAATGAGAAAAGAAATGGATACAACTTCCCAGTCACACCATTCTGGCAACTGAGCTTTGAACACTTGGATTTGCTTGGCTGGTGGGCATGGAAGCATCTCTGCTCCACAGAGGGCTTCAGAAAGCAGAGACCTCTGCATGTCTCCCTGGCCCTCCCATTGGGCACTACTGAAGTTCTAAAGGGGACACACATAAGGCTGACTCCTGGCCTGTGTACACACACACACACACATACACACACACACACACAAGTTTCTGCCCTGGTTGGTCTCTAGCTGTTTAGTCCCAAATAAACACACAGAGGCTTATATTTAATTATAAACTGTTTGACTGATTGCTCAGGCTTCTTACTGGCTAGCTCTCTCTTAATTATTAACCAATTTTTAATAATCTATATCTCTGCATGATCTTGGCTTACTGGTGATGCCTGGGCCTCTTACTTCCTTGGCAGATAAATGGTGTCTCCCTGACTCTGCTTGCTACCTTCTATATCCCTGTTTGGATTTCCCACTGGCTAAATCCTGTCTGTCTATTGGCTGAAACAACTTTATTCATCAACCAATAAGAGAAACATATATTCACAGCATACAGAAGGACATCCCCCATCATCTCCTCTTTTCTGTCCAAATAGGAAGGTTTTAACTTTAACATTAGTAAAATTATATATAACAAAACAGTTATCAAGTAAGAATTATAGTAACAATATTTAGTCCACTAATATTTGGCAAAATTTAAAGAAAACATTCTATCATCTATGTCATCTTTGTGAGTCTAAAGTTTTATATGTAACTAATCTTTTATCATAACTAAGGGAAACCATACCTGTCTTCAACTCCATCAGAGACCCCAGACGGATAATATATAAACTCTAGAATTGACAGAGACATCTTTCTGCCTGGACAATCACCCAATGTTCCTCTGTAATGTTGGGGCATCCATCTTCAGCCTATAGGCCCAAAAAGTCTGGCAGACTTTTTGATGAAGCAGGAACCTTGAAGGACCATCCTGTCCCTCAGCAGTCACTTTCCTCCCCAAATACATGAGCCCGTGGTTCACATTTCTCACTCAAACACCCTGTCCTCCTCCCCCAAGCAATGGAAGAAGGAACATGATGTTGACCCATGGCCTCCACATGGGCAGGCATAGGTGAGCTCCCCTGCACATACATGTACATATGTCATATATGCATATGAGAGAGGGGGCTATGTTTCCATAGTAGGAAGTAAAGTAGCCATTCATGGGCAGAGGGAAGGAATAGACAGCCTTCAGAAAGCTGTTTGGTGGCATTTGTCTCAGCTCACAGACACACCTATGATTCACCTATTGAGCATGACAGCCATTATCATCTTAATCATCACAATGTGACAACCTAAACGAGACATTCATTAATGTCAGTCCTGCTGACAGTCCCTCATAGAAAGGTGAGTGGCACACATCTTGGCTGAATGTAATTCAGCCTCAGCTCAGGAGGTATGTAGAGGTTGAAATGTTGATGAAGTAGGAACCGCATCTATGCAGTTGTGGGGCTGTCTTCATGTTGGAGTTAGATGTGATGTGACTGTTTAGGGGTCACTCATGGTCCTCCAACCCCAATGAACTCATTGGTTTACAAGGCCAGCCTTGGTGACATTGTGTCTTTGGTGTGTCCCCAGTGCTCAATATGAGATGAGCAGACTTTAGGGAGCCAACCAATGTAAGCAGCAGATATGGACTAAGATGCTCTGTTCCTGATATTGCCATCTGTTGCTGTTATCAAGACCTATTTTAAATTACCAGTAGCAACTCCAATGCTGCTCATTATTCCCAATAACCCAAGCATCCTTTAGAGGGAAAACTCCCAGATACACGATGATGCTGCCAGCCAGTGGAGCATGCCGAAACCATGAAGATGGATGAAGGGCCACTGCCTGTAGAGCACGGGCATGCTGCATGGTGCATTGTCACCCAGACCCCAGGACGCCTACGGTTTGATTAAATGACAGAATCAGGGGATGGGGCTCAGTGGCAGAGGACATGACTCCCATCTATAAGCAGACAATGTAAATATGAAGAAGGCTTGCTTAGTATGAGCACATGAAGACCTGGGTTTAATTCCCAGCACTTCAGAAACCAGGCATGATTCCACATGCCTAAAATATCAGTGCCAGGGAGGTGAAGACAGGAGGATCATAAGTTCAAGGTCATCTTCCACTACTTAGTGAGTTTGAGGCTAGACTGAGTTATAGGAGACCCTGTGCTTAACAGTGATAACAATGGTTAAAAGCAGACAATGCTGAGGACAATAGAAATGGCAGAATAGTGGTCCTTCTGGGTGTGACAGGGGCTTCCAGGCTGTAGGCCATGTCTGGCTTTCACTGGGGGTAGCTGTTTCATATGATGAAAATACATCATATTGACCCTGAGTTAGTTGTGACTTTTCTATAAATGTATTCTATTTCAGGAAATATTTTAATTAACAAAACTAGTAGAAAACAAAGGAGAAGAAAGAACAGGAAGATACATTGAGTTCCAGGAAGGATGCGCAGCACCATGTAATTTTAATTATCTCCGAGCTAATTGATAAATACACTTTGATTCTCATCATGACAGCAGCTGGGCTGGGGAGTTGGTGCAGTCAGTCAAGGGCCTGCCTTCCAAGCACAGAGACCTGTTTAAGCCCCAGAATCCACAGGAAGCCTGTGCTAACCTGTGCTTGTAATCCCAGTGCTGGGCAGCTGGAGACGGGCAGATCCCTGGGCCTCACTGGCTGGCCGGCCTAGCCAACTCTGTGGGCTTCAGGCCAGTGGAAGATTCTGTTTCAAAGCAACAACAACAAAAATCTGAGGTGATGGCACCTGGACAACAGCACCTGAGGTTGTCCTCTTGCACACATGTGAAGGAGCACACACATGCACATGTGCTCATGCATGCACGCATGCGTGCGCATGCACACACACATACCACACACACGTACACACACACACACACAGCAATAGGTTGGGTTTTTTTGTTATTGTTAGTTTGTTCTTACTGTTTTTTATTTATCCTTTGAATATTGTGTACATTTGTACAACATATTTTGATCATATTCCTCTATCATTACCTACATCCAATTCCCTAGAGCCTCTAATCCCATGCCCCTCCCAACTTTGTGTCCTCCGGGTTTGTGGCCATTGTTTTCCATAAAGGCGAGTCCAGTTTGTGCTGCCTGCATGCACACAGGTGTTGGTTGCTATTGCTTATGTCAAGTTAGCATAAAACTAGTCAGTACAGTGGTGGACAGTGACCTGGAAGTGAAAACTCTCTCCTCCCCAAGATGCCTTTGGTCACAACAAAACAATACAAGGGAACCAGGACACAGGACTCCTTCTCACCTTGTTTTTACTTTTTCACTATGAAACATTTCTTTTAGATTTATTTATTTCATTCTGTGTGTGTGTGGGTGTTTTGCCTGAATGCACGTATGTCTGGTCCATGGATGTCAGGAGAGGCATCAGATCCCCTGAAAGTGGCATTACAAATCTGTGTGAGCTGCCATAGGGGTGATCAGACCTGAGCCCGGGTCCTCTGCAAGTGCAGTCCATCCTTTTGACTGCTTTCTTTCTTCCTTTCTCTCTCTCTCTCTCTCTCTCTCTCTCTCTCTCTCTCTCTCTCTCTCTCTCTCCCTTCCTTCCTTCCTTCCTTCCTTTCTTTCTTCCTTCTTCCTTTCTCTCTCTCTCTCTCTCTCTCTCTCTCTCTCTCTCTCTCTCTCTCTCTCTCTTTCTGGTCTCTGCTCTAGAATGTCTCCCTGCTGAACCTTGGGAATGGACTCTGCCCTGAGCGCCACAGACTGCAGTCCCTGTGGATGCTGCACCCAAGAGTGTCCCTGAATTACACAGAGCTCTGATGGGTCCAGCTCCTCAACCTCCTTCCCCCTCCATCCTATCTTAATGTTCTATTGGTGTGAATGGACACCACACCATGACAACTCTTATATATGAAAGCATTTAATTGGGGCTGGCTTACAGTTTCAGAGGTTTAGTCCATTATCGTCATGGCGGGAAGCATGGTGACAGGCAGGCAGACATGCTGGAGAAGGAACTGAGAGTTCTACAGATCCACAGGCAGCAGGAAGAGAGATATAAACGCCTTGCCTGAGTTTTTGAAACTCCAAAGCCCATGCTCAGTGACACACTTCCTCCAACAAGATCACACCTACTTCAACAAGGCCACACCTCCTTGATCTGTCAAGTAGCAACATTCCCTGGTGACAAAGCATGGAATCTTATAAACCTATGGGGATCGTTCTTATTTAAACCACCACAGTCTATACCCTGGCTCCATAGGCTTGTAGCCATATCAGAATGCAAAATGCATTCAGTCCAACCTCAAAAGTCCCCAGAGTCGATCACAGTCTCAACAACTTTTAAAAACCCAAAGTTCAAAGTCTCTTCTGAGACTCATGACAATCTCTTAACTGTAATCCCCTGTAAAATCAAAATCAAACAAAATGCAGATCACATACTTTCAGCATACAATGACACAGGATATACATCATCATTTCAAAACGTAGGGAAGGGAGCACATAAATCAAGACTGAAAACCAGCTGGGCAAACTCCAAACTGCATCTCTGTGTCTGATGTCAAATCACTCTTCACATCTCCAAGTCCTTTCAGCTTTGTTGACTACAACATACTCTCTTGGGCTGGTTCCACTCCCTATTAGCAGCCTTCCTCTGTAGGTATCTCACAGCTCTGGTGTCTCCAACATCTTAGTGTCTACAAGGCAATTTAGGCCTCACCTTCCCAGCTTCATACAATGTCCCCTCTTGGCCTCCATGCAGGGACACATGCCTGGCCTCAGTCAAGGAGGGAGATTCCATAAACTTATACATTCCATGGTACTTCCTGGCGTCCTCCTTTTCCTCAAACTGTACGTTTTGTATTTTTCCTTTCTCAGCTTGCTCTTTCTCATTATAGAGCTACATAAGACTGGCCACTAATGACCAAGCTGTGGTGATATCTTGCTTGTGCAAATCCTGTCTGAAGGTCAGAGAATGGAGCTTGCCACTAGCTAACCATGGGGGTCTGGAGGGCTGTACAGACAGACAGGAAGGAGATGGGTAGGTGGGGAGAGGATCTGAGCAGGCGGAAACAGGAGCTGGCTCTCTTGTCTGCTGAGATGCTAATGAGGTAAAGGTGGCTGTGGCTTGCTCCTTATTCTCTCTGATCTCTCAGCATTTTCCTCTATAGCTGACTCTGGGTTTTTATTATTAGGCCAACACAACTTCTATTTACACCAAACAGCAGTCACTATGAGGTGGCTTTGAAATCTCCTCTGCCAGCACCATGAATCCAAAACTCCTCAGTTTAACTTCAGGCACATTTTTTGGGGGGTGGGGGGAGAAGGACAAAAGGCAACAACACCCTTTGCCAAAATATTATAAGAATAATCTCTAGGTCATTTAATAACATTCCTGTCTGAGACTTCTTGAGCTGGATCGTCATAATGTACTTTGCCCTCTGCACTGCTGCCCTTCATTCCATGCTGGCCCACTAGGCCCTGCTGACACCTAATCCAAAAGCTCCAAGTCCACATTCAGCCAACATGGTCAAGCATGGCCAGCATGGTCAGCAGCATGGTCAAGCTTGTCACAGCACTATCCTGCTCCCTGGTACCAATTTCTGTCTTTTATACTTTTTGTTTTTATGTCCCAACTAGAGTTTCCCCTCTCTTCCTTCTTTCCAGTCCCTTCCCCCCACTTCCCTCTCCCCTTCTCCACCCCATCCCACGGATATCCATGGGCATCCCATGGCCATCAGCCAGCCATCGTATATCAAGTTGCAGTGAGACAAGGCACCTCCTCTTCTATTAAGGCTGGACGAGGCAATCTGGTAGGATGGAAGGGTCCCAAAAGCAGGCAACAGAGTCGAAGGCAGCCCCCGCTCTTACTTAGGAGCCTCACACGAAGACTGCGTTATACAATGATAGATATGCAGAGGCCCTAAGTCAGTCCCTTGTAGGCTTCCTGATTGTCAGTTCAGTCTCTGAGTTCCCATGAGCGCAAGTTAGTTGGTTCTGTGTGTTTTCTTGTGGTGCCCTCGACACCACAGGGTCCTACAATCCTTCTTCCCCTGTTCTTCAGGACCCCCCTAGATTCACCTTATGTTCAGCTGTGTATCTCTGCATCTGTTTCCAGCAGTTGCTGGGTGAAGCCCCTCTGACGACAGTAACTTCTGCCTTAGTCGTTGCTGTGAAGAGACATCATGGCCACAGCCACTCTTATAAAGGAAAGCATTTAGTCGGGGCTGGCTTAGAGTTTCAGAGGTTTAGTCCATAATCAGCACAGTGCTGGAGAAGGACCAAGCTTTAAAACACATGAGCCTATAGGGGCCATTCTTATTCAAACCAACACGCATCCCATTCCCAGAAGCCACCTTATGTCACCCTGTGGAACAGACACTAATGCCTATGCCTGTGTGGACCACGGGCCCATTTTGGGATGGTTAGATGTTAACTGCCTGTACACAGAAGCACCCGTCAGCCCCACAATGGCTAACGGCCAGCCCATAATGACATCGAAGGTTGGCTGTTATGGTTAGAACATAAAATGCCCCTACCCCAAGTGTCTGAATATTTGGTCCCCAGCTGGTGATGTTGTTTGGGAAGGGGGCTCTTTTCCCTAGTCATCATCTGCTTTCTGATTGCAGATGCACTGTGACCAGCTGGTCTCCTGCTCCTGCCACCGCTGCCTTCACTGGTACAGTGGGATGTGCATCCTTGACTAGTGACCAAGACAAACCTTTTTGTCCTTAAACTCCTTCTCATTAGGTGTTTCGTCCCAGCAATGAGAAGAGTAGCAAGTGCAGCATCTCTAGGACAGGGCAGAGAGCAAGGAGCAAGGAGCAAGGAGCAGATTCTTGGCATCGGGGCTGTGCTGTTAGTCCTTGCCCAGCTAGGCCTCACCGTGCCTGCTTCATGGTTCACTTTGCTGGGTTTTTGCTTGATGTGAGTTTCTGGTTCCTGGACATCAAAATCCTGCTGAGAAGATGTCTGGTGTCATTACCCCATCCACAGAGGAATGACTGAGGCATTGGGTTGGCATGTGACTCATGCAAGGGCACAGAGCTAAGTACAGAGCTAAGTGGGGTTTGAATCCAGGCCTTGATCCCAGTGTCACCTGCCAAGGGGACCTGGGCACAGTTGTTTCACCAAGCAAGACATGGCTGTGGCCGGGTGCTCTTTCCAGTGCCAAGTCTGTGGTGATGACAAGCAGGCCTCAGTTTTTCCTTTTACATCACAAAGGGCCGGGCTGATGAACTTCTCTGCTCCTCTCCATATCCCTAAGTTTCATGGGGTTATGTGGGGTTTGGTGGTGTCTGTCAGGCATCTCCCAGCCACTCCTGGGATCAAGGCAGGAAAAGGAACATACAATTTATGGAATGGTTGGGTGTGTGCCTGGTGTAGCACTGTTAGTAAGGATGAGATATATGACAAGTCACTCAACGGTGGCAAAGACCCTGGAGGAAGGGCTGCAGGCAGGGCCCTGAGCTCTGTCTATAGGAGGTCCCTGTAAACCACATAGACTCATAGACTCATGCCAGGGACTAGTCAGGGGGACACTGGCACCCCCATGTCAGTGCCTGCCTGATACACCTATCTGTCCACATAAGCAGGCTTGCATATGTGTGTGTGTGTGTGTGTGTGTGTGTGTGTGTGTGTGTGTGTGTGTGCTCTGTGGCTTTGGATGGCACCATCTTGGCCATCTCTCCTGGATTTGAATCTCATCTCTCAGCTGACCTGAGACCAAGTCTTTTAGGGCTGTGACTTCAGTTGGCCCATCAGTGGGTAAGATGGAGCTGCGTTTCTACTTCACTGGGATGCTGGGCTGGAAAACACTGCACATTTCCTTCCCTTGTCATGTTTAGGAGAGTAAGGGAGGTGGGGACAGAGCTCTGAGGCTGCTTGCAGCCTGGGGTCCAGGAGTGAGAGAGGAAGGGGCCAATCACAGTTGGACAAGTGATGCCCCAGCTCAGGGAACCCTGCAGCTGGAGTCTGTACCCGAGAAAACTCATTCATCTTCAGCCGAAGGAGGGTGGTCTCTGTGGCCGTGGCCACAGCATTTTCATGAGTTTATAAACTGTAGAGACAGGCTGCTGGGGCTTCAGGCTGTCAACAGGACCATCAGTTCACGCTCCGGCTCATTCTATGAGGGTGCTAGGCAAGAAGGTTTCTCCTTAGCTGCCCTCAACCTGGGCCCATGGCTCCTCTCTGGAAGCGTCTAGAAACCGCTTGTGGTTTCCCTAAGAAGCTGGTTCACAGCCTCAGCTAAAATGAGACAAGAGCAGATAGGTGGGAGGTAGGAATTGCTTTCCTCGCTTTCCCTGGAATCTCTGTTCTGAGCCCCATCACCTCAGCCCTGGATTGCTGAGTGGCCTCCTCTATGGTCTCTCTGCCTGCCCCCTCATCATACAATTCTGTTCCTACATTTGGGCCTGGAGGAGCCTGAACCAGATTCTGCCTGGCACTTCAGTGCCCCCTAGAGGACAACCAATGTCCTTACAATATCTTGTCCCTAATCCACCCTTGTTCCCATCACCCTGGCTCTTGCCACTGTGGATGGTGGCAGCTCTTTCCTGCCCCAGGACCTTTGCACAGGCATTATCTACCCTCACGTGTGCTATGACCACCCACTACTTCCTTCACATTTTCTCAAGTGTCACCTCTCAGTTAAAATGGAAAAATTTAGGACTAATGAGATGACTCAGCTGGTAAAGATGTTTGCCACCAAACCTGGTGAGCCATTCAACTTCTGAGACCACTTGGTAGAAGGAGAGAACCAGCTCTTATTAGTCAATCTCTGACATCCACTCTTGTAACTTGTTATATGTGCACCATCCCACACAATAATGATGGTGATGATGATAGTGACTATGGTGGAGATGATGGTGATGATGGCAGTGATGGATATGGAGATGATGATAATGGTGATGATGATGCTAATGATGATGGTAGCACTGATGAAAATGATGGTGAAGACTACAGTGATGGTGGTAATGTTGATGAAGATGGTGGTGATGATGATGATGATGATGGAGATAAAGTTGATGGTGGGGATAATGCAATACTAGTGTGTGATGGGAGATGTTATTCTGTAAATATGTTTCTCATACTGGTTAATGAATAAAGCACTGTTGGCCAATAGGAAAGCAAGATAGGAGGGACTAGGAGACAAGGAGGACAGAGGAAGTAGGAAGAAGGAGTCAGCATGGAGAGACCAGAGAGGTAGAACGCCAGCCACTCTGGATGCTAAGATGACCACGTGGGAATACTTAGATAAGTAGAAATGGGTTAATCATTAAGACAGAGCTAGCCAGTAAGAAACTAGTACCTGGCCAACAGCCTTCTATCAAATACAGAGTCTCAGCGTGTTATTTGGGGCTGGCGTGGTGGTGGGACCAGGCGGGCTGGCGGAAAACAACTAGCTACAGGTGTGGATGACAGTGAAGATGGTGGAGATGGTGGGAATGATGGTGATGATGGTAGAGATGATGGTGGAGATGGAGCTGATGTTGCTGGTGTAGAGGTGATGATGATGGTGCTGGAGATGGAGGTAGTGATAATGGTGATCATGACAGTGCAAATGGTACACATGTTGGTGATGGTGATAATGATGGGGAGATGTTGATGACAGTGGTGAAGACGCTGCTCTTGGTGGTGATGATGGTGATGGTAAAGATGATGGGGATGCTGGAGAAGATGGAGAAGCAGGTGTCGATGGTAGGTGATGGTGGTAAAGATGATGAGCTAGTTTTTATCTTATGCTTTCTCTATCACAGGATTTGGATCCTAGCTGTTTCGCCACCCAATAAATCACTTGTTTTCTCCATATCTCAGTTTTTGTAAAGCTGCCACTCCACCTGTAAAACTGAGCACTGACCCCAGGTGAGACTTTCATAGGGTAAGGGAGGTGAGCAGTACTGACACACTGCCCAGAATCTGTCATTGTTTAGTTCACACCGGCTACTAGTGGGTCTGTGTAGTCAGTAGGTCACATACCATCTATCCCCCACGCAGTCCTGCAGTTACTCCAGCTGAGTATGCCTACCCTGTGCATGGTCACACAGCTGCTGGGGGTTAGACGCTGTTTGGGTTACTCATTTCTCATAATTAGCTAGCCCAAAATTAGTGTCCCAAAGTGACTTCCATCTCTGTGGCCTCTCAAGCCTGGCTCTCAGGCTTCAGCCTGGTGGGGATTCTGTTCCTTCAGGCACCAGCTCTGCTGATAAAGGTGGCTTTAATTAAATCTCTATTGTTCTGTTTATGAATAAGACTCAAGATTCAAAGACTGGGCAAAAACTTGGTAACTCAGAGGTTGAATAGCAGCTAGCTAACCTTTCCTTGCTGACATTTCCCAGAAAGGGTGTCCTTCTGCTCTGCCAAACAAAAAAACTGCATTACTCCAAATCCCTCCCTATTCCTTCTGGTGCATCCATCTCTTCCAGATGCCCTCTGATACCATGATTACTTTCTGTTCACTAGTTGCTAACTCAGCCTCCTGACCCAACGTTAATTTTATTTAATTAACGAAAACACAAACTCAGGGTTGGCTTTCCATCTGGGCTCCAGATGAGGTCACGTGGGTGGCGCATTGTGACTGGTATCTAGAGCAGGCAATGGGCAGCTCCGTGAATGGCTGTTCTAGAAAGCGAAGGCAGTGTTGGGTGCCCTCTTGAGACCCAGCCTTGGGACCTAAGTCAAGCTGCAGCTGCTGTGACCGGTGGGTCAGGACAAGAGCATGGCAGGTGGATGTAAGAAAGGAGACTGTCTGGCTTGCACTTTGGGAGAAACACAGAGGGTATGGTCCCTTTATAGACAGCCTCGATGAACTCAGCCAGAGCCCAAGTGTCTAAGCTCTTCCATGCCTTCCCACCCTGTACTGCTTAGCCCTCAAGGCTTTCCCTGGGGCCTCTTTCCAGTCTGTGCTGGCGGAAGTGGCCTTCCCCCTTGTTAATACTCCTTTCTGTTGAACTTGTTCCAGGTTTGGCTAGGGACCTGCAAATGGACCTGGTGTGATAGCCGCCAGAGGGCAGCAGAGTCAAGGCTGTGGTGCAGCTGGGCTGAGGCTCCTCTTCCGGGGTAGACTGCCAGGGTGGCCAGGGGACTGCAGTGCAGGCCCCACCGGTGATCTCGGCAAGCCCCCATCCCTGGGCCTCCTGAGGTTCAGCTTCCTCGTTTGTACTGGGGAGTTGATTGGCATCTGAAATGGGCAGGGAACCACAGGAGGGAGGGGAAGCTGGCTGGTGCCTCTGCATTTGCAGGCCTGGCGCCTATCAGACTCTGGGCTGAAGAGGGCTTGGCATCTCTCTGGGGTCTGCCAGCTGGACAAGGGAGGTGTGTGATCCTGACTGCAGACTCTACTCTCTGTCCCTTCATTCCCTGAGAGCCAGTGGCTCAGAAACTCAGAGCCAGTAGGGAATGGAGAAAGGCCAACTAGCCATCCAGGCCTGTCTTCATCCCACACATCGGATGTGTGTGTGTGTATGTGTGTGTGTAATAAATATATACATATATGTATGTATGTGTAATGTATATATCTATGTGTATGTAATATATACACACATGTATATATGTATGTATATAGAAATACGATGAGAATATGGGTGTGTGATTTGGCCTGGCTTAGCAGTTATGAGGACATCGGGATCCAGCTTGGTCCTAGGGTGGGTTGAAAGCCCGCTGTTCCCTGAGGCTGTCTGCACTTCTGTCTGGTGACACTTGCCCCTTGGTCCTGTGGTTCTGCGTATGTCTGGGAGTGGGCAGTGTCTGGATCCCATATGTATCCTAGGACCCATTTGGGCAGCTTTTAGACATCTTGACAATAGTGACCAACTCTCATGGTAGGTACCAAACACCATGGCAAGTTTGTTTTGATGCCTTTTCCTCAGAGTTACCCCACCAGTGAAACAAAACTCTTGTCCCTCAGGGCAGCCTGAGACTCTGAAGCCTAGACAGATGGCTGGCAGTCAGGATGTCCTCTGTGTCAGAGCCGGGATCTGAGCCCAGGTCCAGAGTGCTAACTGCCTTCCCACTCTACAGTGAGCAAAGGTTAAAGCGTTAATGAATGAGTGAGTGGTTCAATGAATGACTGATTGAATGACTGAATGAATGAATGGGTCCCCTTGATGAAGTTAGTGTCTTAGTTTCTTTTACTGTTGCTGTGCTCAGATACTCTGACAAGCTGAATGTGGTGGCACTCCCCAGTCAGAGGAAGAGATGCCTTGTACTGTCCAGATCCCCTGCTAGGGAATTCCACCCACAGAGGATGAGTCTTCCCATCTCTCCTGCATTCAGTAAGATAGACCCCCAAAGGCCCATCTCCCAGGAGAGCTTAACTTCCTTCAAGGTGACAATTAGTGCCAACTGTTACACTCAGTCTGCACAGGGCAGCGATAGTAAAAACACTTACCTACGTGGAGCCTGGGGACAACCACAGCTTCATTCATTGCTCCAACGTCTCTTTAGGACACCAAGCTCAGGGAACAAGGTGGAATCCGCCTGCATCGTAGCGAGATATACGATCAAGACCTGTGAGTGTTTGTTGACCAACCATGTGGCTAGACGATGGCAGGGAGTTCCCTTGGGGAATACTGATGCTGGCTTTCTGTGTCAACTCTGGATTCAGAACCACTTGAAAAAAAAAAAAAAAAAAAACGAAAGAAAGAAAGAAAGAAAAGCCCAACATCCTGATTGATTGCTCAATTGATTAGCTGACTTATTCATTAATTTACCATGCATTTATTGAGTGCTCACTGGGAGTTGGGAGCAGTGCAGTAGACAAGAAGGACAGGTCCCTGCCCCATGGGTCATATGTCAGGGATAGAGTCAGAGCCCAGGCTGGAAAGCAGGCAGAAGGCTGTGACAGGACATAAGCAGTAAAAACAGTGAGGGGAGGAGGCGTGGTGGGGGCATGCTTCTGGGGTACACTGTGCCCGAGGCCTTCAGCTATGACATTCCTGAGCAAATGACCAGGGTCAAGAAGACACAGAGAGCTGAGGGCAGGAATGGATTGATGGTTGAGACAGGGGCCTTGCCGACAGCATGAGACACCAAGAGTCTGCCATGAGAGTGGCTTGGATTAGTGTGGGTCTGAAGAAGGAGTTTGCTTTTTTTTTTTTTTTTTCCTACACACAAGCAAAGCACAGTAGATAGGGTGACAAAGGCTTAGCCTATCCCTGTGACAAGTTGCTTTAAGGAGAGGGAGGTGAGGGTAGGTTCCCTGGAGGAAGAGGGCTTCCACCAGGGTTAAGGAAGAAACAGGGAGATCTTGGAACACGGGAGGGGAGAGGGCACTCCTAGAAACAGGTGTGCAGGCTGGATGGAGAAGACACAGGTGAAGGGAAGAGCAGATGCCCACAGCATGCAAAGGGGTAGATTCCTGCAGCGTCCGGGGCAGAGCCTCAGGCTGCACCTGTTGACTCTGCAGCCTCACACACGTTCCTTGACCTTGGAGAGTCTGTAACTGAAGTGTTGTTACTGGCTCAGGATCGCACAGCACAATGGGGTCTCAGCTTAGCTCTCTGTTCAAAGTCTCCTCCTTAAGTGCTTGACTTAGGTACTTCTCAATTAGGGCCTGAGGCCCCAGCCCAGGAGCCAGTTCAGACACCTGGGAGACCCAGCTTTACCCCGCATCTGGAGGGCCTAGTTTTGGAGAGAATTCTCCCCAGGCAAGTAGGACACTTTATTTCATTTGCATTTGTGTAGAGCAGTCTTCCCAGCCTCGGGAGTTCCAGGCAAGATTCCTCCCAGTGGAGAATGACCCAGCCCACTCCCTCCAGAAACTGTTCCCAGAGCCTCGGCCCCTCCCTGGGAGCGAGCTCATCAGCGATGGAGCCAGCAGGTATGGAATGAGTTATGGTGATGTGGCAGGTGTGGACCTGTGCCTGGGAGCTAGTGACCAGTGTGGCAAGGTCAGCCCACTCTAGTGACTTCACCTGCTGGAGGGACAGACTGTTGTGGCAGGAGAGGCACAGAGTGAGTCTGAATGGGTGGACCAGCCTCCTTGCCTCTGTCCCCAGCAGGTGGCAGCAGGTGACTGGATCCTGTTAGCCAACTCACCTGCAGCCCCCATTGTGCCAGTGGCCTCCGGGGTGGCCTCAGTTCCTGTTAATAAGGTCTTTATCCATCCGCTCTCCAGCTCTGGGTGAGGAGTGGGGCGGCAGGTCTGAGCATCCATCCCATGGGTAGGAAGGCAGCTCACCCTCACAATCCAAAGGTCAGAGAGGCAGAAGCAGAGAACTATTCCAGAGCATCCCTCCATAATGCCTAGAGCAGTGGTTCTCAACCTGTAGGTTGTGACCCCTTGGGGAGTGGGGGTGGAGGTGGGGTGGAATGACCCTTTCAGAGGGGCCGCATGTCAGATATCCTGCACACCAGACATTCACATTACAATTCATACCAATAGCAAAATTAGCTATAAATAGCAAGGAAGTAATTTCATGGTTGGGGGCAGCACAACATGAGGAACTGTATTGAAGGGCTACAGAGTTAGGAAGGTTGAGAACCACAGGGTTAGGGAGGTTGACAACAATGGTTTCCACTCTGGAAAGAGGCTTCAGATCTGGGCTTTGCCACTTGCAGGCTGGGGGCCTTGGGTGACAGACCCAGCCCCTGTGAGCTAGCATCCAGGTCCTCCAGAACAATGACAAACATCCACACCCTCAGTGTACATGGTACCCAAAGATGATCCTGGCCACTGCGGCCTCCTGGCCTTACCCCTGGGCGGGCCAGGCAAGGCTCTCTGCCCTGCTGGGCAGCCTCACTGGCCCTCCCACTCCAGGGTAAATTTTACAAGGCAACATTGACCTTTTTTTTCCCCTTTGAGACAGTGCCTTGTGTAGGGTGTTCTGACCTCAAACACCCTACGTAGCTGAGGATGACCTTGAACTCCTGATCCTCCTGCCTCCACATTCTGCTGCTTGCCTTACAGATCTGAGTAGTCAGGCTTGACACTGGGTCTGTGATTTTTTTTTTTTTTCCAGGTGATGATTTTACTTGCTGAGACTGACCATGGGAGGTTGTTTAGTCATGAATGTGATGTATACCAGAGTCACCAGAGTATACCAGAGTATACCACTCACACCACACTCAGCATGGCTATCCCCACTGGGCGAAAGTAGAGACCCTGAGGGGAGCCAATCCTGTCTGGTATGCATGGCTGGGAAATAGTGACTTGGTTTTCTTGCCCTGGCCTGGCCTGGCCTGGCTTTGGAGAGAAGACCCTCAACACAGTAGGGAGGGTTACAGGAAGCAGGGAGCATGAAAGCGCTGTGGACCTTTACGGACACCAGGGGCAAATCTGTCCCTGGGCATCAGATGGGATTGTGGCATGGTCACTGCAGGTCCCTGCCTCCCTCTGAGTCTCAGCATGGGGGAAGGGCTGGGACAACCATAGCTGTTGTACAGATGGGAGAGCCCCAAGCTGTGGGAGGGCTGCTGAGGTCACGTGACCTGTCATGACTGAAATCCCCCATGTCTCCAGCCCAATTCTTTTCCTTCTGAAGTCCTTGTAGCCAACCCTGACCCTCCTGTACCCACAGCCCACTCTCCTCTCCCATACCCAGCCTCGTTGCTCACTCCAGGGTCTCAGACTTCAAGGACACTGATAAGTATCCAGGACACTTCATAACTATGTCAGCATAGAGACTGACTTTGAGAGGCCCCTTGTCTTCCAAGGTTCAGAAAGAAATAAAAATAGTTGGCGAATGACAGGGAAGCAACCATCTTCTTCCCTCATCTTCTCTGGATCAAGACTCCCAATCCGTCTTGCTGTCACCTTTGGAAGGTTCCAGCACTGCCCTTCCTGGGCAACATGTGGGCGGCAGAGGTGACAAAAGTTGTTGGCAGCTTGACCACCATAGCTGGGGGTGTCCAGTATCAAGGGTCCTGTGTGGGGAACATGGTAAGTTTGCTGAACCCCCAGAGGCTAGTTTGTCCTGTTGGAATTTCAGGCACGTGCCACCATGTTCAGCTTATGAAGTGTCCAGGATCATTTTGTGTACGGTAGGTGAGCTCTCTACCAACTGAACTCCATCCTGGTCCAGGTCCTTTTCTTCTTCCTCCCAGGCTCCAAAGCTGGAGCTACAACCGGCATGGACTCCGGCTCCAACCTTGAATCAGTGGACCTGCCTCACAGGTGTTTGCTAACCTCATTCTGTACCAGACATGCTGGAAAGAAATACATTTTAAAACCACGTGCAATTTAAAGCGAGTTTAATCTGCATGTCTGGGGTTCATTAACACGTAGATCATCAAATTAGGAATGGCTCACAGCTGTTTGACATTCGAGCGGCCTTCTGAGTATCTTTAATAAGTGCCTTTAAATATCATTTTCCCTAGGATCTCAGGGCTGGATTGTGAGCAGTCTGTTCTCTGAATGGGAATGTGATTCAAGGGACCTGGATGGTGGCCCCCATCCTGTAAAGAATGCTGCTGGCTTGTAGAGGTTGACCTAGAACTTCTACAAACTCCTCCTGTGTCCTCCTCAGTGGGTGCTGGCTGCTGGCAGGTCAAGGTCACATGCTCAAGTGTTCCCTTGTCTGTGGCAGACGTTGGCTGCACTCTGGTTCCACTGAGATTCTCCAAGGGAACTGGGCTCATGGACCCAGCCGTTGCCCTGTTCCAGGGTTTCTGGTTAGAGTGTTGGCCTCCCTATGGCCCTGCAGCCTGGAAGGTAGGATGGAGGATCACAGGTTATGCAGTGATGACTTTCTCCTCTGCTGGCCCGTAAGCCTGGGGGACTGGGGTTGGGGCTGTATGTCTAAAGCCTTTTATCATTCCAGGGGCCTGACAATGAAACCAGACAGGGACACAGGGGCAAGAGGAGCAGCCAGGGTAGTCTAGGTCGGATCTAGGCACTGATTGCATAGCTGTCTTTTCACTCAGTCCTAAACTCATGGTACCTATGGTGCTATTTTCTTCAGACTCAAGGTCACTATGTGTTGTGATCCCAGATGAATGAGGTCACCTTGGAGTGGGTAGGTTGCTGATGCGTGGGACAGCATCTTTAGAGGCATTGACACAACCAGGTACCTAGAGGTGACACAAAGACATAGAAAGATGACAGCCACCCACAAGCCAGGAGTCCAGTTGTAGTGGCTCTGGAGTCCAGTAGCCCTGGTGACTCCTGGTATGGTATGTGTGTATTTCAGAAATATGAAGAGTCATTATCTGTCACGTAAGCATGGATTTGATTCCCAGACCCACACACACACACACACACACACACACACACACACACACACACACACACACACAGAATGGTAGTATGTACTTTCAAATCCAGTGCTGAGGATGTGGAGGCCGTCAGATCCCTAGGGCTCACTGGCCAGCCAGCCCAGCCTAATGGGTGAGCCTCAGGCCAGTGAAAGGGTCTGTCTCAAAAAGCAAAGCGGAGAGCTGGAGAAAGAACGTAATGGTTAGGAGCACGGGTTGCTCTTGCAGAAGACCTGGGTGTAGTGATACATTATTTATCATTTATTAAAACTTGCCTGAGGATTCAGAAAGCAAAGTCAGTCACAAGCCATAGAAGCCAGGCACACACCTTTAATGCCAGCAGCCAGAAGGTAGGAGGAGGTGGTATGCAGCTTTAGTCCTAGGACTCAGGATTAAGAGATAGAGGGATCTCTGAGTCCAAGGCTACGCAGATCTACACAGGAGTGAATCAGTCTAAAAGAGAACTGCAGCTCACATCTTTAATCCCAACATTAGGGAAGTATAAGACAGAAGCAAGGACCCAGAGGGGCATTCGTTCTCCAGTGACACTGAGGAGAGGCAGCAGTCTGAGACTCGGTGAAGAGCTCTTGGATGGATCGGCCCTTTCAGTCTGAGCTATGGGTAAGGCCTAGTGGCCAGCTGCTTTGCTTTTCTATATTCAGCTTGAACTCCAGTATCGGTTTCTCGGCCTTTTATTTATTTGTGTTGCACCTGGCTTCAGTGCTCAGCACCCATACAAAAGTTCAGAACAGCCTGTAACTCAAGTTGCAGAGAGGGGATCTGATGCCCTCTTTTGTCCTCGGAGGGCACCCGTATGCACATACAGACAAGCAGGCACACGTGCATGTAATTAAAAAAAAAAAAAAAAAAACCCAAACAAGGCAGATAACTTTTGAAGAAACACAGCCAGGATTGCCCTGCATCCTTTATATTGGATGCACACACGTGTATGTGCATCTACACACACAGTTGGGGCACACACACACATATGCGTACCTGCACACACAGTTGGGGCATGCCACCTGTTATAGGTACTGTGGGAAGCTCTGGGTACTAGACTGATGTGTACCTCATTCGTGAATGTATTGTGGTGACAGATAACGACAAGTTTATGGAGTTGGTCACTTAAGTGTGACTTTCATGCATTTCCCACCCCAGTTGAAATAACTTGAAAGGATGCAACCAAGAGAAAACTCCTTCCCTGACCTCCCAGGATGATGCCAGCTCCTGTCTCTTGCTCTCCCAACTCTGAGCCACTGGGGATTCCCAGGTGGTCCTGCATGGACAGCATCAGGAGAGAGTTCATGGACATCGGAGGGGACTGAGAATGCAGTTAGTTGCTGAGGGAGGCTGGAGACCAGGTAGTGGGAGGGACCCAAGATGAGAAACACAAATTGACAACCGTCCTGGTTGGGGTAGGGGGTACCAGGCAGGCACGTGATCTTGCTTGGTTTTGTTTTTTTGTCTTAAATGATTGACAGTCCGAAGCCTCCCCCTCTGCCTAGGTGACTGGGACAGATCCCTGTCTCTCTCTGTAACACAGACAGTGAGCCCTGGCCTCTCTGGGTAGAGAGGGGACTCAAAGATGTAACATCTGTGGAGCTCTGCTCCCATCACCTTGAACTGTGTAACACATAATTCCTTGAGTGGGCAGCAAGGCCCCATGTATCTTGTCTCTGAGACACCAGTTAGCACTAACGAAGCCCTTGTCTCCTCTGAGCCACACTCACTTTTCTGCTACCTGCATGGGGACAGTAGATGGCAGGTGGATGGCGCCATTCCTCTGTGAGTCTAAAGGTTAATTCAAAGGGCACTGTGCCTGGGAGATGGCCTCCTCCACCTGACTCCAGCTCACAGCCCAGACAGGGCATCAGAAGGGTCACTGCCAGAACAGCTTGCCTGCAGGTAGATCTCTTATGCCCTCCCATGACATCCTGGTCCCCTGTAAATACCCTCTCATTGTGCACACTGCACCAGTCCACTGCAGGCCCTGCCTAAGCTGCTTCCCTCCTGTACTTCCCAGCCATGTGTTGGGGCAGTGGTCCAGGTAGTCCCTGGGAATCCTGCTGGCTGGGTTGCTCTGTCCACTGGCTACAGTCTCCTGTTTCCCTGTGCCCATACCAAATTGCTATGTCTGAGTTTTTGCACTTGCTACATGTCCTACTTGGGCCACCTCTCTTGTCACCCACATCTGCCTCTCTGAGAGGAAAGTGTATTAATTATCTTTCTCCTTGTTGTGACAAATTGCCCGACAAAAACGATGGCAGAGAGGAAGTCTTTATTCTGCCTCACCGGTCCAGGGTATAATCCATCATGGTGGTGAAGTTACAGAGATGGGAGTGGGAGGCAGCTGGTCACATTGTGTCCAGTTAGGAGACACAAGGGGAAGGTACAGCAAGGGGAGTGGGTGGCACCTGGTCATATTGTATCCATTTCTGAGACAGAAAATGATGGATGCTGGTGCTAGCCCTGAGTTCTGTTTATACAGCCTAGGGGATGGTGCCACATCCAGGATGGGTTTTACGTCTTCAGTTGGGATTTTGGATACGCCTTCATAGTCACAACCAGGCATGTGTTTCCATGATGAGTCTACATCCCACCAAGTCTACAATTGGCATTAACTACCATAATCCCATCCTTTGTCAACTTGACGCCAAATAAAACTTTGTTTAATATCCCACCCACTCCCCCAAAGTCTTCCGTTTATCTCACATGTGAAATGCATTCCTCCTGATATCAAAGGTGTCCTTGGTCTTTGGCAGGACAAGCACTGTCAAGGCAGTCTCGACACTGTGAGAGCCTATCAAATCAAAGCACAGATTTCTAATATACAATGTACATGATGAACATTTCCATCCCAGCTGGGAAGAATGCAAGCACAGCAAGACTGAAACCCAGCAGGACAAACACCAAATCCTGTAGCTCCACACCAGGCATCTGAGACTCATGATGGAATCATCTGGGCTCCAAAGGACTTGAGCGTCCCTGACCCTCTAGCTCTGCTGCCTGCAACCCACAGTGTCTCTCCTGGACTGTCTCCATTCCATGGTTGCAGACTGCCCATAGTCCCAGCATCTCCAACATACTGGGGTGTCCATTGAAACATAGGTTTCACCTTCACAGATTCCCACAAAGTTCTCTAAGAGCTTCAATCCTGCCACATATTGCCTGGTCCAGCTGCTTCCTGGAATCTTGGTACAAGCCCCTATGAACACCCCCCTCTTCCACTTTTTGTGCCTGTAAAACCAGTACCACCTGAGCAATGCTGCCAAGCTCTACTGCCAGCTTCAGATATGGCTTGAACCCTTGAAGCACAGCTGGAGTGGCCTCTATGTTTTGGTGATGGAATCTGTTTAAAAAAATCGCAGGCATCTGTTTTGTGCGAAGGGGACCCCTTCCACGGAATCTACAACACAAACTCTCCATTCAAACGCATTTGTCTTTACACAGGTTGAAGTCTTCTACGTTGATGGATGAAGCCTTGCTCTTGGGAACCTTCCTTGTTACCCCACTGCAGGGTAGTTAGGTTCTCTACCAGTCAGTCCTTTGGCACCTGCTTTGTCAGATGCTTTGAATTCATTTGTCCTTTGCCCTCTGTCATTGACACATGCTAGAGTCATCTGAAAGGAGGGAACCTCAATTGAGAAAATGCCTCCATAAGATTGGACTGTAGGTAAGCCTTTAGGGCATTTTCTTATTTAGTGACTGACTGGGGAGGATCTACCCAATTGTGGATGGTGCCATCCCTGGGTTCTATAAAAAAAAAAAAAAAAAGCAGGCTGAGCAAGCCATGGCGAGCAAGCCAGTAAATGGCATCCTTGCACGGCCTCTGCATCAGCTCCTGCCTTCAGGTTCCTGCTCTGTGTGAGTTCCTGCCCTGAATTTCTTTGATGATGACCTGTGATATGGAAGCATAAGCCAAATAAACCCTTTCCTCTCCAGGTTGCCTTGACCATGGTGTTTCATCACAGCAATAGAAACCCTAATTAGGACACCCCTGTGATAGTTTTATGTAATTGGAGGTATGGTTTTGTTGGAGTAGGTGTGGCCTTATTGGAGGAAGTGTGTCACTGTGGGGAGGGCTTTGAGGTTTCCTGTGCTCAAGATACAGCCCAGTGTCTGCGTCCACTTCCTGTTGCCTTCTGATCAAGAAGTAGCCAGCACCATGTCTGCCTGCATGCTACCATGCTCCCTGCCATGATTACATGACAACAGACTGAACCTCTGAACTGTAAGCCAGCACCACAATAAAAAGTTACCCTTATAAGAGTTGCTGTGGCATGAGATCTCTTCACAGCAAGAAAAACCCCAATTAGGAACACCCCTCCCCCAGGCTGTTTAGTTTTTCCTAACTTTTTTTTTTTTGGAGACAGGCTCTGGCTGACCTGAAACGCACTCTGTAGACCAGGCTGACCTCAAACTCACAGGGACCCACTGCCTCTGCCTCCCCAGTGCTGGCGTTAAAAGCGTGTGCCATCGTGCTTAGACTCATTCTTTTTATATTTCTGTCTTACTTGTTGCTCGTGCTCACTGTAGACCTTTGTAAGAGCAGTGAGCAGTCTGGAAGCTGTATTTTCTTGGGAGTCCCTCCTCCAAACAAATAAATCCATTGCTTAATAATATACGTTTTTCCTTTTGTATGTGTATTTATGTATTGTGTGTGAGAGAGCAATACTGAGATCATGTGCGCATGTACGTATGTAGACGTTGGGAAAGAACACTGGGTGTTGCTCTTTATCTTCCACCTTGTCTGAGACACAGTCCTGTCACTGCTGGGTAAGACAGGAACTTCTAGAGTGCTCTGTCGCGGCCTCTCTCACCATTAGAACACTATCGCAGCCAGCTTTATGTGGGATCTAGGGATTCAAACTTAGGTCCTGTGGGCTCATACATTTTAAAAGCTTAGTCCCTAGTTGGTGAACTGTTTGGGAAGGATTAGAAGGTGCAGCAATGCTGGATAGAGTGCATCTTGGGGATGGGGTGGGGGCTTTGAGTTTCCAAAAGCCCACACCAGACCCAGTGTCTCTTTCTACCTGCCACCTGCCCCGATTAGGATATGAAGCTCTCAGCTACTGTTTTGGACATGCCTGTCTGCTCCTGCCATAATAATCATGGACTAGCCTTCTGAAACTGAGTGCAAACTCCCAATGAAATGCTTCCTTTTATAAGTTGCTTTGGTCGTGATGCCTCCTCATAGCAATAGGATGGTGACGAAGACAGGTCCTCAGGGTTGCACAGTAAGCACCCTACCCACTGAGCTGACTCCCCAGCCTTAGTCCGTTGCTTTTAAACTTAGCTTCACTCAAGTCCTCTGGGTGCAAGCATCACACACAGACAGAGTCTTTACTAGAATATGCCATGCAAGCCTCTAGTGCAATTCCCAAAAGAGGCCTTGTTCTCTCCAGCCTCTTGAGCCTCCATTTTCCATTTCTCTTGGCTCTCTGGCTTCCTAGATGCCACCACAATGGCCCATCAAGCTCTACTTACAGCGCTCTGGGGCTTCTCTAGGCTGCAGCTCCAAACTTTTCCACAGTCCTTCTGCAAACCAGTTCAGTGGCCAGTGGACAACATGGCCAGGCTCATCACAGACAAGACCCCACTCCTGGCACTGATTTCCTGTGTCAGTTACTTTTCCCATTGCTGTAACCAAAAACCTGGCAAAGGCAACTTAAAGGAGGAAGGACTGATGTTGGCTCACAGTTTGAGGGCTCACAGTCCATCACGGTGGGGAAGGTGTGGTGGCAAGATTGTGAGGAAGCAGGTCACTT
This sequence comes from Cricetiscus sungorus, assembly GCA_030556225.1. Taxonomy (NCBI): domain Eukaryota; kingdom Metazoa; phylum Chordata; class Mammalia; order Rodentia; family Cricetidae; genus Cricetiscus; species Cricetiscus sungorus. The sequence continues at coordinate 133,860,506 of JANBXA010000734.1, forward strand.
TGCACCCAGCCAGGAATCAGAGAGAGATAAATGCAGTCCAGGTCAAGGTGTGGTCCCACCTAACATCCTCCCATCCTAGAGGCCAGCACTCTCGCAGAGACGAAACCTCTCTCTGATAGAGGAGTTTCCTTTCTGGTTGGCCAAGGCCTTTTCTCTCCTAAGGTAAGATTTCTGGGGAAAATTCTCACCCTTGGGGGTGGGGCGGGAGGAATCCATTGTTTCCATAGTCTGATAGATTGTTTCTATAAAGTGTCTTTTATTTCTGCCAGGCTGGAGATTGCCAAGGGCAGAGCCATGTGTCTGCCTCCAGACTATTGGGTCCTCTGGATTAAAGATTGAGTCTCCCCCCTCTGAATGGCTTCCTACACACTACCAGTCAGACAGAGCACCCCTGAATCCCACCTTTGGATGCCCCTTCCCCCCCCCCCCCAGTCATTTTCCTTTGGATTGGTCATGTCATTGGTACTTCCAGATCAGGGGAGTTCACATCAATGTCTACATGAGCATCTTCATAAATGTCACAGTCGGTCTTGTTCCCCTGAATGAAGGGCACTGTTTCCATGGGTCCGGTTCCCCCTTACTGCAGACGTCTTTAGTTCTGCTGCCTTTCGTGGCTATCAGCCGCTTAGGGCTGCAAACAGGTCCAGCGAGGGTTGCTGAATGACGGCGGCTCTGCTGCCTCTGTCTCATTAGGATCCGGAGAGGCTAGAAATCGATGCTCTTTAAAATTAGAGACACAATTGCTGTTACTTGTAGCAGCGTCTGCCCATAACCACTCAGAACGCTTCTCACCCAGAGTGTACCTCTGGGAAAATGAAATGGAACCAGAAAGGAGGGAGAAGTACATCCATCTAGTGACTCTTCAGAGGGGCTGTGGAGGCCCAGGCACAGCAGTGAGCCCAGCTCAGCCATCCATCTTATTGGCTTCATGGCCAATCTAAGACTCTCTGTGTCTTAGATTAGGCAGAAAAGACCCAGAGAGGGCAGACAGAAAACACAATATCACACAGCAGAGGAAGCAAAAAGCAAAAACAAAAAAAGCAATGCTTCCCAGGTCTCCCGCTGGATCCTCTCCTTCCAGGGTCCCTCTGATGGAGCCTTGACCATGTGACTTCCTTCCTATTCTTGCCTTTTCTATTCCACATCCATTTCCTGTGCTGCCTCTTTCCATGAATGAGGGTGGGAGATAGAACCTCTTCCAGGGTGCCGGGTCTGGTCAGAATAGGCTTCACCCTTTCTGTCAAATTTCCCAGAGTTCTCTGAGTTTCTTCCACCTCCCAGGGAACATTCCAGCATCATTACAGGGCTCACAACTTCCTACACCCCCACAGCATGGTACCAATGTCTCTATTACAGGGACAGCTTGGAACTGGGTGCCTAGCCGTCATTACCTTCTTGCTAGGGCCACCTGGAGGGGAGGGGGCTGAGCCAGGTATAATTCAAGCCAGACCCTTGTTGACAAAGAAGAGAGCTGAATCCCACCCTGTATCTGGCTGTTTGCAGACACGCCACCAACTGGCCTCTGGGTGCCCACACTGTTCAGTTCAGAGATGGGCTCTTTGACAAACCTGCCGGCCAGGCTGGATTTGAGCTGTCGGGTGCTATGCCAATAACCAGCAAGTGAAACTCAACCCGCTCTCCCAGAAGCCACTGGGTGTGCTGAGATCAGCCAGACAGATTTTGGCCGACAGCTGCTGAGTTTGAGGCAGGTTGACTGTAATTGGCCGAGAAGCAGCAGCTTGCCCAAGCGAAATAATAAAGGACGACAGCTACCCGTTACCGAACGTCTGCTCTGTGCCAGGCACTTTCGGGCACTGCAGCTTCCCAAAGTTGGCATTGAGAGCCCTAGTTGACTGGTGATGAAGTTAGGCCCAGGGAGATCCTCTCACCTCCCTGAAGTCACACAGAAGGTATCCTGGCCAATGGAGACATTGCATTTAGTTCCTCGATATGACAGAGCTCGTGTTTTTTCCCTCTCCATCTTGCCTCAGTCAGTTTGGTGTGACCTTGGAGGCTCCCCCTTCTCTTGTCTCCTGCTAAGCTGAGCCACACCTGTGACTCTGCTTACTCCTCCTTAGCTTCCTCCCTTGGGTCTCCATGTAGCCTCAACTGTCCCCACACAGCGAAGGATGTTGAGCTGTACGGTTCAGGTCCGCCTTTAAAGGTACCACTGAGGCAGGAGAAATGACTTGGTAGGTATGGTGCTTGCCACATAAGGAACTGGGTTTGACCTCCCAGAACCCACATAAAAGTTAAACTGGGCGGCATATGTTGGAAATCTCAGTGTCAGGGAGGTTGAGACAGGTGGGTCCCTAAAGTTTGTTTGTCTAGCCTATTTGGAGAGCTCTGGGTTCGGTGAGAGACCCTGGCTTAGAAAATAAAGTGGGGAGCCATCAAGGAAGACACCCACCATCAACCTCTAACAACATACACAGACACACACACACCCAGACACACACAAACTCACACACACACCCAGACACACACACACACCCAGACACACACAGACTCATACACACCCAGACACACACAGACTCACACACACACCCACACCCACACACACACCCAGACACACCCAGACTCACACAAGACACCACTTCACACATCTCCCTCCCTCCCTCCCTCCCTCCCTCCCTCCCTCCCTCCCTCCCTCCCTCCCTCCCTCCCTCCCTCCCTCCCTCCCTTCCTCTGCCTTCCTTCCTTCTTTTCGTCCTTCCTTCCTCTTTCCACAGCTCAGTCCAAAACACAGATGCTAACTCAGCCCAGAGGATCTGTTTTTACTTAGGAAAGATGGGTGAATAGTCAATAATGAGGCTCTGGCAGGTGGCAGGGACAGGGTACCTACTATGTGCATGCTCAGACCTTTCTCAGGTTTGGCCTATGGTGAACACATGAGCCACACTGTCTGAAGCCATTATGCGAGTTTGCCATTTGCCTTGGGCAAGTCATCCTATCTCCCCCAGCCTCAGTTGCCTCTTTTGTTGTGGGAAAAAGTGGAGGAACAAAGGGCCTAGGGTGGGGCCGGGCTTGTAATCAGCTCTCTATAAAGATGGGGTTTAGCCTCCTGTTTTCCCTCTTCTTTTTTAAAATCTTCACAGGAACCCCAGGGGCTGGCGCCAGTCCTACTGAACCAGAGAAAAAGCTGAGGTTTTGAGAGTTTCAGTAACTGGGCCCCAGTCTGCGGAGCTGGAGTGTGAATCTGGGCTTGTTGCTTGGTAACCATGCTTGGGCCCTGTCTCCAGCCGGCTCCCTTTGGCTGGCAGGTTTCCCTATTTATTGTCAGCTGACTTTAAGGACATCTTTAAGCTAAACACACAGGAAGGAAGCCAAGGCCCAGGGCAGGCACAGCCTGACCAGGATGCCCAGGAGCACTGGGGCCTGATCGCAGCTCCTGTGCTGTCCACTCCTTCCCTGGGAGTTTGCTGGCAGGACATGGGAGACGGGTGACCAGAGGCTGATGATGAATCTACTGAGGGACAGGTGCCAGTCACTGTCGGCTGACTGATGGCCCAGCAGGTCTTTTCCCAGCCAGATGCAGAGCTGCTCCAGGGATGAGAAATCTGTCAGCTGGCATCTCATCGCTTGGAGCTGGAGGGCATGTGGTTGGGGGGGGGCGGGGAGCTGCTTCCCTAGAGAGCTAGCAACCACAGTGGGAGGCTTCTGGGGACTCAGTGCTTCCTAGTGGCTCCCTGGACTAATTGAGCCACAGAGGAGCAGTGCAGGGGCTGCTGCTGGCTGAAAAGGGTCTGAGCCATGTCCTCCTACCCCAGGTCCCTTCAGCACACTTAGAGGTGGGTTCCAGTGTCATCACGTTTGTAGCAAGAAGACGAGCTTAGAGAGGACAGGCCATTTGCTAAGGCCACACAGTTGGTGGGTGGCGTTGAATTGTTTTGGGAATCCAGGTCTCTTGGTCTCCTCTCTGATGTTCAGAAAGGAGTGCATTTGAATCAGAACACACACAGAGACTCATACACATAGGTGTACACACCTATATGCACATATACATGTACACATATGTACATGTACACATAGAAGCATGGCACACTATATACATGCATATACATAAATATATACATATATAATACATATATACACACATACATGTACAATAGAGGCATGTGCACCCATATGCATGCATGCATGCATGCATATACACATTCATGTGCACATAAAAGTATGTACATTAATATGCATGCATACATACATATACATAGATATATACACACACACAGTTACACATTTATGCATACATACAGAACCTGTAGACATATGTACACACATACATATAAACATATACATAATATCACACACACATACAACTCTCCCATAAAATAACCATACAAAATTACCTTTTATCAGTAGGCCCAAACAATTGAAAAAAGCAAGTGTGTAAAGTTCAGCCGGGCATAAATTATCTATCTAATATAGTACATGCATATGTAATTTGTCTCCTCATTAACCAAACATTATCTGTTGCATATAGACTCTCTCTAAGGAACATACACACACGGCTGTGCATAGTCACATGTCGCTTAATGACGGGGAAACATTCTGAGATCCATCCTGCGAGGCCACTTTGCTGCTGTGAGAGCAACACAGGACAGCCTCATGCACACTGGGACAGCCATGTGACGCTAAGGTGACAGGGCTGTAGTTGAACAACACAGAGTAACAGGCACAAAGCTGTCTACATAGAGTTCTCTGTGATAGATCCAGCTGCCACCAGTGTGAGCTGATGGTCAGCCCCGTGACTTACTGTGACATGAATTCTCCCATGGGGATGATTTCAAGCAGTTTCTAATGTCACGAATGAGCTGTTGCTGGTATGAACGGGCTCAGCCTACCCAAGAATTCTGTCTCCATGGAACTCAGAACCTGTGTATCTCCAAAATTCATCCATGTAGAGTTTGGGTGTAGCTCAGGGGTAGAGCACTAGCCTAGGTATGCAAAGCCCCTACTTCCACCTAGTTCCATGACAAGAGCACAAATTGAAGCGAATATGCAGTGTTACCTTTGTAAGAATAGATGTTGTGTAACCTATCCCCCCATCTCAGGGCGCGGGGGGCGGGGGTTCCTATCCCAGTCTCACCCACCCATCCCTCTCTGCTCCCTGAGTCTGACACTTGGGCCAGGTTCTCTTTTTGCCTTTGGGGTGCTCTTGTGTGTTGGGTGTGCAGGTGGGCTCAGTGGTGGCTCTTTTCTGGGCGTTTCTCTCCCAGTGGTGGGTTCCAGGTTTGTCACACGCCTGGCTTGGTTTTATTTTCTTTGTGATTTTTATCATCGTTGTATTTCAGAGGGCTTGCTGGTCAGACCAGCACCTGCCAGTTCCAACTGGTCAGACCAGCACCTGCCAGTTCCAACTGTATCCCTGAGCATAAGTCACCGTGCTCCACTGAACCTCAGTTTCCTAGGGTGTAGAATGGGCATAGTTTATGCTCAGACTCCTCACATGGAATGTGGGTTTCTCCATGGCAGCTGCTCCCAAGTGCTCTAAGAGTGCCCAGTTCACCTTTCTACCCAGCAGGGCTTAGTTGGGTGCTGCTCTGTCTCTGTGGGGAGTGTGGAGTGACATTGGAGCCCAGAGCTGAGGGCTGCTCATTAGTGGGGCCCCACAGGATCCGTCACTGCATCCAGGAGCCACCAGTATGGGAAGAAGTGTGATTAGATTTCAAGGCACTCGGCTGGGTTCTGCTGTAGCTCCGGCTGGGGGCATGCTGGAGCAGCCAAGGGATTAGGGGCATCAGCAGGCACAAGGCACAGTAAAATTCTGGAATTCTGGGCAGAGTGTGATCTGTGGGAGAGGACAGTGATGTGCCTTCTGTGGGTACCACTGCCAGTTGGTTTCGTGAGATGCATCACTGTCATCTCACTCATCCCTAGAAGGCCCTCATGGTCTCCCCCTAGAGCAGCTGTACAGAAGTGCAGATGTTTCCTGAAGCAATGAACTGTTTCTTCAAATAAAACCTGACACAGAATGTCAGTTTATGTCCAGACGAGAACCACGCTTGTGGATGACAGAAAGTGCCTGAGAGGGTCTGTCCTCTCTAGGGTGGTTTTCTGTGGCCTCTGTGAAGTCTAGGGAGCCCCAGGACACACACAAATGCTAGTGACTTAGGAGGCTGCTTCTAGACTTTTCTTTACCAGGTGTGAGCATCATGCTTAGTGTTTGACCTACAAAATAGGGGTGTTGTCAAGGTGGAGACACAGATAACCTATCCATAAATGTGCACATGCATGTATACACACAGTGTACATGTGTGCCTGTGTATGTCTGCATCCCATATGTACGTGTGTGTATGAGTGTGTGTATATATACACATACACACACATGTACTTATGTATATATACATGTGTATACATGTGTATATATGTGTACATATACACATACTTGCTTGTATACATATCTGTATTCATGTTTATATGTGTATGCATGTGCACAAGTGGGTTTGTGTGTATACATATGTGTGTGTTGTGAGTGGATGTAGATGCATACATATTCCTGTGTGTATGTATGTACATGTTTATATATATATGTGTGTTTGTGTATATTTGTATACTTAAATGTATGTCTGTGTGTTTGTACATGTGTACCTTTGTATGTACATGTGTGTCTACATATGTCTGTATGTACATCTGTGTGTATGCATGAGCATGTGTGTGACTATATGTATGTCAATATGTGTGTACATGTGTATGTGCATAAATGTATGCATATGTTAGTGAGTAGTTTAGATAACTATATATATATGTATGTGGGTGTGTGAATGTGTATACATTTGTGTACTTACATATATGTAGGCATGTGTATGTGTACTTGTGTGTCCATGTGTGTTCCTATGTATGTGTCCATGCATGCATATGTATTTGTATGTTACTTGTGGGCATGTGTGTGTGCATGTATTTCTAGGTGTATATATGTGTATATGTTTATATGTGTGCACATATGTCAGCATGTGTGTATCGTGGATAAGTGCATATATGAATGTATACATATGTGTTCACTTGTTTGCTTGTGTGTATGTGTTTGAGTGTTTGTGTACATGGATGTATGTGTGTATACAAGTGTGTACATGGATGTATGTACTTATATATATATATGTGTGTGTATGTGTATTTGAACATGTGTATGTTTGTACCTGTAGCTGCTCTTTACCAGTGAAGAGAAGGTGAATCCGTGAAGCCTGAGACTCGGGCGACATTCTCTCAAAGACATTCACTCAGCGCCTCGTACAAGCTGCCAGGTGTCATGTGACTTTCCCTGGGTAGACACAATGGTCTGTTCCTTCTAGACCGGGCACTGATGACAGACCAGATAAACACTTCCTCCTGAGTCTAGCATATTTACAGAATGACATCTCCCATCACAGCTCAGAAACTCAGTGACCTGCTGAGTTATCACCCGAGTGGAGCCTGCATGGCTCAGAAGCAGCTACTGAAAACCCCACCCCGACATGGGTGAAACTCCGGAAAGCTGAATGCCTGGAGCCTCCTGCATGCTTTGAGGGTCGCTGTGCTCTCAGAGAGTCAGCCCTCACCAGCCATTGTAACCTAGGGCAGGGCCTTGGGAGTCCTTTTGTCTCCAGGAGTTTCCTGAGAGGTACGAGTTCTGTTTATTTTCTGAGCCTTAGCTGGATGTTTCCATTAGAAGCAAGTCACATTGTGGTAGGTGGAAGTGGCAGAGGTGGCAGAGGTGGCAGGTACCTGGCGGGTGAGCAGGGTTTCCACTGACCTCAGTCCTGCCTGGCACTCAGGAAACACCACAGGCATGTCTTCTGAAGATTGTAGGGTCTGGCCGGGCAGTGGTGATGCAAGCCTTTAATCCCAGCGCTTGGGAGGCAGAAACAGACTGATCTCTGTGAATTTGAGGTCAGCCTTCTACAGAGCAAGTTCCAGCCCGGCTCCTAAGCTACACAGAGAAGCCAGGAAACCTTGTCTCAAAAAACCAAAAAAAAAAAAAAAAAAAAAAGAAAAAAGAAAAGAAAAGATAGAAAGAAAGTAGGGTCTGGTTGTGTCAGGCAAGGGCAGGAGCCATCCTCCTCTGGGCGAATGTGTTGACAGGGCAGGCCCTGGGGGTGGTAAGCTTCTCTCTAATTGTCTCCCCTGTACTCCCACTGAGGGGAGTGGCTGTGAGGCAATTAACAGAAAGGCTGGCTTGAAGCTGTCACTTTTCCAGCTGGCCAGCCTTGTCTCACTTCCAGAGGCAGCTTGACTCTGGGCTTTGCGCCTTTCCTTCTCAATCAAAACACCTGGAAAGGGCATAGTGACTGCTTCTCACCCTGTATCAACCTGACAGATGTGACAATCAAATTTGCTCTTCCCATGTGCTCTCCCAAGAGCAGGACATGAAGCTGACTGCAGTGGGACTAACCAGTGGCCAGTGGGACCAGCTGGACACAGGGATGTCCAACAGCCCCTGAGGAGAGCAGGGGCTCCTCAGCCTCTCTTCCTCCAGAGGGGGCAAGTTTGAGTTCCACAACCCCAGTTTTGCCTCTTGCCAGAGCAGGGGTTTGTCCAAGAATTTCTAGTCACTGTGTCCAGGACCATCAGGGCCTACGGCAGGACTGTGCTGCTCTTGACTGTAACAGACGTGAGAATCCTATCACAACACCCAAGGCCAGGTACCTCTGCTGGGAGGGGCCCCGGGCAGTACCTCCCTGGTCCCCTTCCTCTGTGCACCCTGCTCTTGGCTTCCTTAGGGGTGGGTGGAGCCTTGGGCAGCTTTCAGCCAATGAGCAGTGAGTGTCAGGAGGCCTTTGCTCCTCTTTGTCCTTAGTGTGCTGAGGAAGGCTGGGTCTTGCAGGAAAAGGAGGAAGAGAAGGTTGGGGGAGAGAAGAAGAGGATGGGGGAGGAGGAAGAGCAAGATGAAAAGACAGAGCAAGAGAAAGAAGAAAAGGAAGCAGAGGAAAAAGAACATTGTCTCCGCTATGTTGAAACAATGAGAAGTAGGCCCATGGCGTAGTCCATTGCTGACACCTTGGGATGTTTGTTACTGCAGCAGACACAACTTTTACTGATGGATACAAGAGAGAATTCCCTTTGGACCTGTTTCCTTATCTGGGAGATGAGATGTTGGATGAATCTCCTGTAGGGTCCCTCCATCCCATCTTTTGGAAGAAAAGCAGATGAACCCATTTCCTCCATGCACACGTCTCCCCATCTTCAAGGGTCTGAGAGTGAAGAGGGCCCGTATGAAGGAATGGTCTGCCATAGGTGTTCCAAGCTTGGGACCACAATGCTTCCTCCCATAGGCTCTCAGGGTGCTGGCTTCCCTGGCTTGGTGGGGTTTTCCATCTGGCCAGTGGTTCAGTGTGGATCCTGATGGCCCTGGTGACTCTCAAGGTTCTCCATTTCCCCCCTCCCAGCCTCTTTCCTGGGTCATGTATCTGCTGTCACCATTGCTCCTCCTCTCCCTTCCTCATCTGTGTCCCTGCTAATCCCTGCCACCTACGCACAGTCCCATTGCCCAAGGAATCATCTTGAAGGGCAATGTGGGCATGCCACCCTCCTTGGTACTTAAATCATCAAGTCACCTGTCACCCTCTAGTTGCCCGCCAGGGTTTTGGCCATGCTGACCCCTCTCCTGTGCTTCTCCACCTCTCAGAATTTCCATGCCACTTTCCAACTCCACTCCTGCCCAGCATTGCCAGACTCTCCCCTGGGGGTGTATTGCTTCCTCTGTCACACTTCAAGCAAGGCCCTTGACACATTATAGCAGCTATAAGCAGCTGGGGGGTGGAGAAATTACATGTCTAACCCTAGTGATTCCCAAACATGGGGGCTGGTTTGCAGTCGGTGCTCAGCAAATGTATCTTTCCTTTGCACACCTGCTGTTGTGTCTAATAGTATTCTAGATATGTAAGTCAGGGGAAGGAGGATGGAGGCTTATTTCTCTCCTCTCTCCCTCTCTACATGCTTTTTCTTTTTTAACCTCCCCTCTCTTTTCCTCCCCTCCCCTCTTAGCCTTTTCCCCATCCCTCCTTTCTCTCTCTGTTCTCACTTTTCCTCTGTGTACCTCTACTCACCTTTCCCCACCCACAACCAGGGTTTCTCTATGTCCCAGGCACACCTGGAAGTCGTGGTCTTCCATCAGCATCTCGAACCCTGGATTACCTTGTGCCCAGCAACAGAGCTGGGAACAATGCTTGTTTTTTCTGTCTGGACTAGAAGGGGAGACAGAGGGTTCAGCAAAGACTAAATGCATGCAGAAAACCTCAGGTGACAGAAAAAGATACTAAGTAGGTGGCTGAACCACTCTGTGTAGATGGCAGGAAAGGTCTCTCTGAAGAGCTGGCATTTGAGCTAGGAGCTGAATGATGAACCAGCCCCTCCATGTGGATGCCCAGGACAAATGACATATGCAAAGATCCTGAGAAGGAAGTGCTTGTTGAATGTACACAGGGATGAGGAGGTGGATGGGTAGATGGAGGGTGCCTACATCATCTTAGATCATGATCTTATAGGTGGCGAGAGCCGAATATCATTGCTGCTAAGATGCCAGCATCCTCCCATGGAAGGTGTGGGGGATGTGCCCTGCGTGTCTCTAGCCAAGACAGTGTGGCTGCTACAGCCTCCTGCTTCATCATGCAGATTCCTGGGCAGCTGAAGAGGAAGCACTGGAGAGGCCTCTCCTCCCTGCCGCAGTGAGCAGCTTTCTGAAGAACGAGGCTCCCGTGTGTGGATATTCCAGCTCTGTGCTGCCTCCCCCACACAACACACACTGTTTCATTTCCACAAAGGGCTCTAATGAGAAGGTGCCAATTAGTAGGACTCAGGGCTGAGTGGAACTTGCGGTAATCAGCCTTGGCGGTGTGATCTCCTCTGTGTGGCCCGCTGGCTCACACACTAACCATTACCCAGGGGCTGCTGGTGGTGGTGTGGCTGTCCCTGGGGAAGGAGGGACCGCTGCTGCTGCTGCTGCTGCTGGTGTGTGTGTGTGTGTGTGTGTGTGTGTGTGTGTGTGTGTGTGTGTGTGTGTACTCTCTGTGGCCTGCAGAGAAACCACCCTGCTGGAGTTCGTGGCTCTGTCCTGGTACAAAGGTCTTGGAGATGTGTGACCTGGCCTGGAACCATCACCAGTTCTGTACAGCTTTGAGAGGGACCTGGGTGAGTAGGAATCTGGGACCCAGAACGGCCCGTCTCTGTACTGATGGCTCTCCAGGCTCCAGATCAACTTCACCAAAGGGCTCCTAAACCCAGATCCAGCAGGCTGGATGGCAGCCCCTGAGCAAGGTGAGGTGAGGCGAGGCGAGGCGGGATGACTTCTTTGCTTTAGGTCCACAGAGAGCCCTGCTCACAGTCTTCATGATGAGTCATAAACACGGGGACTCAGGCTGCCTGTGCTCAGTGTGTTGTGTGAATGTGAACCTGTCAGTGTGTGAGAGAGTGTGGGGGTGCTATAAAAATGAAATTCGAGAATTCAGTTGCTCAGGACACATCTGCAGCCCTTTCCCCTCACAGACACTGACAGGCACCTGCTGAGATGGGTGAGTCCCCATCTAACAGATGCTCGGGGGCCCAGATCGCTCATCTAGGAAGTGAGTTTACACCAAAGAGGGTATCAGTGGCCACACACCCTGCTTCCCACCCATCCCCTGCCTTCTGCCTGGCACCCTGGCCCTGACTGTAGGTGTGTGCTGTGAAATCTCCCCATCTTCAGAAGTAAGAAGAGCCTTCACTTTCTGCCGCTTAGGCATAATCCTTGTCTTCAGTGCCCCGGCCACACTACAATCTGTCTGTCTTTCCACAGCATTAATATATTTTAAAATAAACTGTTGGTTTCCAGTACTCCATCCTAGTGTGCCCCTTGAGCCTCTCCATCTGAGGCCTTTCCGTGTAAACACTCATGAGTGTGAATGTGTTATGCCTCTTGTGCATGCACGGTAGTGTGTGGCTGATTGTATGAGTACATGTGTTTATGTGTGGGCATATGTGCATTATATGTACATGTGTATTAGTGCACGGTTGTGTGAGTGTGCTGGTACCTACGTTCAAGTGTGTTTTGTGTGTTATATGTACATGTGCATTAGTGCACAGCTGTATGAGTGTGCAGGTCTGTACATTCAAGTATGTTTTGTGTTATAGACATTTGTGTATTAGTAAAAGAATGAATCGTGTGTGCCTGCATGAGTATATGTGAGTGTGAGATGGGCGAATGCATTGTTTGAGTGCCAACCTCTGACCACCGCAGATTATGTGTGTATGTAAGTGTCTGTGAGTGTGTGTGGCTTCCTTGCAAGGCTCTAGTTGACTTGTCTCCAAAGTGGCCTTCCCCTTGGTTGTGCTGGCTCCACTTCCAGTTCACCAGTGGCAGGAGGTGAACTCAGATTCTAGGCACCTGCCAATTTCTGTGGTGTAAACTCCCACCCTTGGTGCCTGAAGCTGCAGGGACCGGGGCAGAGGTGTGCATGGGCAGAGGTGTGCATGGGGAGAGGTGTGCATGGGGAGAGGTGTGGATGGGGAGAGGTGTGGATGGGGAGAGGTGTGCATGGGGAGACGTGTGCATGGGGAGAGGTGTGCATGGGGAGAGGTGTGTATAGGGGAAGGTGTGCATGGGGAGAGGTGTGCATGGGGAAGGTGTGCATGGGGAGAGGTGTGTAGAGGGGAAGGTGTGCATGGGGAGAGGTGTGCATGGGGAGAGGTGTGCATGGGGAAGGTGTGCATGGGAAAGGTGTGCATGGGGAGAGGTGTGTATAGGGGAGAGGTGTGCATGGGGAGAGGTGTGTATAGGGGAAGGTGTGCATGGGGAGAGGTGTGCATGGGGAGAGGTGTGCATGGGGAAGGTGTGCATGGGGAGAGGTGTGCATGGGGAGAGGTGTGCATGGGGAGAGGTGTGCATGGGGAGAGGTGTGCATGGGGAGAGGTGTGCATGGGCAGAGGTGTGCATGGGGAGAGGTGTGCATGGGGAGAGGTGTGCATGGGGAGAGGTGTGCATGGGGAGAGGTGTGTATAGGGGAGAGGTGTGTATAGGGGAAGGTGTGCATGGGGAGAGGTGTGCATGGGGAGAGGTGCACGGCGGGGGTGGCTCTCAGGAGCAGGTGTGAGTTCTCTGCAGCAGCCCCTGGGCCTCCCCTTTGTCTTTCAGAGTTGAAGCTGCCAGCCCTCTCCCTCATTCCCTCCACTCCTCAGCCTGAGCTCACAACTGCCAGGGTCTGGCTAAGGCAAAGTAGTCATGGAGGTTGCAGACTGTTTCCTGGGAGGGCTCAGGGACTGGTCATGATTTCCAGGAAGGCAGGTGGAGCCTGTGGCGGACTTTGGAACCTATTTTTGGTTCTGGACCTGCTAAGAATCTATTGACTGAGCATTTAGCCTGGGAATCACTGGAAGACTCATTTGCTTAAGTCATGCAGAAGACCCTGGGCTCTGAAGACAGTCAAAGGGCAGTGGCAGGGGCGGGTGTTGGGATGAGGCTCCATGGGGGCCAGGCTGGCTAGTGAGACTGGGGACTTCATAACCCCCGACTTGAAACAGTCCCAGAAGCCAGTCCTTGGGAGCAGCTCCCTCAAGTGTTCCCTTTCCCCAGGCCCAGCAGGACCCTAAGCTACCTGAGGCCCTGGCTGCTGACAGCATCTGGGAGCGTGCAGATGATGTCTGTGGATTTTTTTTACCATTGTCATACACACACACACACACACACACACATACACACACACACACACACACATGCACATACACACACGCACGCACGCACGCACGCACGCACACACACACACAGTGTCGTCATTGTCACACATACACAATGCCTACCAGGCATTTTCTACTTGCCAGCTCCTGATGGGAGATGTTATTCTGTATATATGTTTCTCATACTGGTTAATAAAGCCCTGTGGCCAATAGGAAACAAGATAGGCGGGGCTAGGAGACCAGGAGGAAGAGAGAGGAAGTTGGTTGGAGTCAAGATGTAGCCCGGGGAAGGAGCAGGACGCCTGCCGCGCGGCTCCCCGATAAGACGACCACGTGGAAATACTTAGATAAGTAGAAATGGGTTAATAATTAAGGCAGAGCTAGCCCATAAACAGTAATGGTAATTGGCCAACAGGATTGTATCAAATATAGAGTCTCCTGCGTGTTATTGGGGGCCAGGACGCCAGACCAGCGGTGGGCGGGCTGGCGGAAACTTACATGCTACAAGCTCCTGCTCAGGATCTGCTTCCTGGGGTTCGCAGCCTAGGGGAGGGGCACAGACACTAAACTCAGGGTGTTGGAGAAATTGTGGGTGCTCTCCTTGAAATGAAAGTAACCGCAGGTCCTGAGGTGGCATCTGTGACTCCTTCGAGCCTTGTGACATCTGCCACAAACTGCTGTTTTCTTTAAAATATTTGTTTTTTGTGTATGTGGGCTGTGTGCATGTGTGCTGCACCGGTGTGTGTATGAGTGTGTGCATGTGTGCATATATGGAGGGCAGAGAATGGTGTCTGGTGTCAGTCATTCTATCTCACAATGAGAAAGAACCTGGAGGTCACAGATGTGGTTAGTCCAGCTGGATAGCTTGCCTCTAGGATCCCGACCCCCACCTACTGGGGTTTCAGCCAGGCTACCCCACCTACTGGGCATTTTCATGGAAGCTGGGGATCTGCACCCCAGACCTCAGGCTTGCACAGCAGGGGCGTATCTGCTGAGCCATCTCCCAGCCCCCACACTACTGTTTTAGTCACCTTCCCTGTGACTGCTGTGACGGGTCACTACACCTTGCTAACTTAAACACTGGCTGGGGACATTACTAGTTCCAAAGCGTGGACTCTGAGGAAAAACTTCTTCCAGAGCTGCTGGCATTCCTTGGCTTGTGGTTGCATCAGTCTCGTCTGCAATGGCTGATCCTTCAATCCTCCCTCTCCTCCATGTATGTCTTGAGTCCCCCACTGCCTCTATCTGAGGACACCCATGATGGCCCTGGGGCCACCCAGATAGTCCAGGATGTTTCCCCGTCAGTGTCCTCTGCACATTCCCACCTTCAAGGGCCCCTGTTCAGAAGGTGACAATCACAGGTTCCAGAGCCTAGGCCACGGACAGTTCTCAGCCAGCACAACCAGGTACCACCATTTTCCTCTTGTAGAAGAGTTTAAGTCATGTGACCAGGGTCCCATGGAGAGGATGTGGTACCCCTGGACTCAAACCTGTTCTGTTCACGTGAGCAGGAGCATGTACCCAGTGTGGCCACAGGTTGCCACCAGCCAGGTCCACCTTCCTCTATAGCTCTCCACCTTGTTTTTTGAGACAGTCTCTCGCTTAATCTGGGCCTTGCCAATTTGAGTAGATGGCTGGCCAGCTAGCTCTGGGGATCGGCCCATCTCTGCCCTCCCCCTCCCCCAGCACTGGAGTCACACACCCAACTTTTTGCACGTGTGCTGGGACTCTGAACTCAGGTTCTCGCCCACTGAGCCCCTCACCTCAGTCCTTTTTGAGTGGTTTGCAGGCGCCCACGACCCTCGGATAGCAGGGGTGAACGGAGCAGGTTCAGGGGTTGCGATTTGGGAGGAAAGTACCGGGTTGCAGCTGCCACACAGACTTCTCAGGTCTGGCGTCTCATCCCAGGGGCCAAATTAGAGCCAATTTGGTGCCATCCCAGCAACTCCTGTGTGAACCGAGCAGGTTCAGGAAGGCTCGCTGAGGAGAGGGGCGAAGAGGAGGCCTTTCTGTTCCCGCTCTGAGCAGCCCTCAGCTTTCAAACCCAGTCAGCCTGAAGGCTAATTTCCAGCAGCTTCCAGCCGTTCAACTCCATTTGTTGTGCCTGACACCATGAAAGCTTTTGCTATCGATTCCGGGCTAGACTCACGCTCCCCTCCCCCTCCCCCCTCCACTCCCCCAGCCCCCTTCTCTCCAGCAATTAGGTATCAGTAGGGACAATGCGGGGCAGCCCCTGCTGCCTTGTAATTACTATTACAGTAAATACAGCTCCATCTCCCCCCAAGGAGCCCCACAGCCCAGGCAGGGGTGAGGGAGAGTGGTGGGGCTGACCCTCCTGTCCTACTTGACATTCGCCACTCCAACTGATCAATACCTCTCTTGTCATCCCAGGGGTCCCTCCAGGGCTACCTGGTCTTGCTAATTGGCTCTGGGGGCTGGCTGGCCATGGGGAGGGTGTGAGTGTCTGTGAGCAAAGGCAGGGAGGAGGATGTCTGAGGGAGGAGGGACCCTTCTGCAGGGACGAGGGTGGAGAATCTCTTGCATTCCAACAGTCAAGTCCACAAGCAAAGATTGTGATTCCTTCAGATGAAAATTGTCACAAAAAGGCTAGAGAGATGGCTCAGCCACTGAGAGCACGCATCACTCTTTCAACATGATGGCTCCCAGGGCCCTGTAACTCCAGATCCAGTGGATCTGGCGCCCTCTTCTGGCCACCACATGCCCATACCCACTCACAGACACACAACCATACACATCCACAAAATAAATCATAAAAGATAAAATCGCCCCTGAGCTGAGAGACACTGTGAGGGGACAAAGATGTGTCTACACCCACTGGACACACCGTTGCTGCTGCCTAGACAGGCAGTGTAAGACTCACCCACATATAATGTTGCCTGCCTGTCTTTTTTATCACATCTTCAAGTACACAGTCATCTTTCAGAGGCAGGTGGATGAGACTGGGCTCAAGGCGTGGCTTTAGCAATCAGACAAACCTGCATGAAAATTCCTGTTTCAGTTCTGCACAGGACAGTGAGGGTGGGCAGGTCACATGATCTCCCCAAGACTCATATCCCGTCCGTAATACATAAACACCTTGCTGCTTCTCATGTGGACCAAGAGCAGAGTGCTACTATGCCCAGCACATCTCTTAGCAAGGACCACGCACCCCTGCCTGATGGCAGTTAGATTGATGGCCGCGATGACAACGAGGGCAAAGTGTCCAGTGCTGTGGCTGCTATTTGGTCGCTGGTTATTTCCCTTATGGCTACTCTATTGACACTATTATTTTATTTTCACAACGGCTTATGATAAGGGAGTCCAGCAGCCAGTAGTTGCTCATTAAATATTAAACACACGAGAAAAGGAGCTGGGAAGAAAATTGCACCTTCATTTAAAAACAGCAAAGCAAGAAGATGAAAGACACATGGAGGACTGTGCCTGGCTGGGCCACAGTTCCTCTGACAGCCTCAGGTTCCACAGAGCCCTCTGTGCAGAAAGCAAAAGGAGGAGACCACGGTCATTTAGAGAAGCCTTTTCCAAACAACACCCTGGAGTCAGGAATGGGCTAGCCAGATCCAAAGAGACCTCAGACCCTTAGGGTCACCGCCAACACACAGGCAAGCAAGGTTTTGGCTGGCTGATTTTGAGGCTGGGTAAAGGCCATGCTGACCTGCTGGAGTTCTTGTGTGTGGATGAAGGGCTTTGTCCGCTATGGGTACCAGCCTCTAGCTCCTCCGGGGCCTCTGGCTAGACAGTTTTCAGAGTTGGATGGCAATGGCAAGGTACCTGGGCTCCTATTGGCTGTTTGGAAAAATACAAAGTCTCAAATAACCAGGAATATTAGCCCATAGGAGCTGGGCTAAATGGAGCCAGTATGAGCTGCTCTCCTGGGAGGAAAGGAGGAACCTGGGGTTGCAGGACCTAGGGGGCAGAGACAGGCAAGGAGCAGTCTCCATGAGGGCTGCCGTGCCTAGTAGGGTCCTGGGTCTAGAGGGCCTGGCCGGTGTTGGGTACATTCACAGGAGGGTGTGAGCAGGAGCAGGGTCTCTCTGCAGCCAGTTCTGAAGAAGACGAATTTGGATGCACTTGTCTTCTGCGTGGCACTCCAGGTGCAAAGGTGAGTGCAAAGGGGAGTGGAGGGATGGGAAGCTTCGATTCATTCCCCAGTACCTCTGCAGCTTCCTTCACTGCAGTCCTCCCTTGGCTCTGTGCTCCCTCGGCTCTGTGCTCCCCCGGCTCTGTGCTCCCTCGGCTCTGTGCTCCCTCGGCTCTGTGCTCCCTCGGCTTGCTTGGTGCTCCCTCAGCTCTGTGCTCCCTCGGCTTGCTTGGTGCTCCCTGGGCTCTGTGCTCCCTCGGCTCTGTGCTCCCTCGGCTCTGTGCTCCCTTGGCTTGCTTGGTGCTCCCTCGGCTCTGTGCTCCCTCGGCTTGCTTGGTGCTCCCTGGGCTCTGTGCTCCCTCGGCTCTGTGCTCCCTCGGCTCTGTGCTCCCTCAGCTCGGTGTTTCCTCCTTGGGTTGGAAGCGTGTGGTGGGGGGCTCTAGTGAGGACACTGTCTACTCTGCAGGCTGAGGTTTGAAGAGTGATGTCAGAGTCCATCGCAGGTCACATCTTCAGTGGCTGAGTGGCAGAATGTTCTCCTCCAGCTGGGTGAGATCATTGTGGAGTCTGAGTGTCCATGCCACCTGCAGGACCCTCTTGACTGAGGTAATGTCCCCTCAAGGGACTCAGTCCCTCCTAATTGGGGCTGGGGACTCTTCAGAGGCACACCTGCCACTGAGCTGGTCATGCTGAGAGTGTGACTGGTGGTGGGATAGCTGCTTGGAGCCCCCCCCACTCCTGTGAGGACTCCCCCATACTCTCATGACTCATCAAGCAGGTTTTGGGTGGGGTCTTTCTTTGATTGACAGGTGTCCTCTCCATCTAGGGTGAGTAGACATTTCTTTGAGCGTCTCTGGGGAAAGTCACCTGACACTGAGCTGGGATAGGAGTACGCTATGGGTCAAACTGCTTTCCCAAGATCTGCTGGTCTGCCCAGCGTTTCACTGAGGTCACTTCAAGCTGAAGCAAGGCTCAGAAGCTGGGAGCCTGTTCTCTGGCTCTCTCCTGGGGAAGCCACTACAGGTGTGTCCAGCTACCAGCCCTAAGGTCCCCTCTGAGCCTTGAATTTGTCAGAGGGGATGCTGGCAGGAGCAGGGTGCCAGGTCTGCCCACAGGAGGCCTGGCGCTCACTCTATTCTGGGATGAGATGGGCTCCCCAGCTGTTCCTTTCCAGCACAGGTGACATTATGTGAGCCCTTTAATGGGCAATATTAGCTACTTTGTTTAGTATCCAGCCTGTGGCTGACTCTGCAGCCTTTCACCTGAAGCAGCAGTAGCAACACTAGGAAAGGGTTTTTTAAATCAAAATGTAATTGCCTACTGAATCAGGTAAGATTGCATCCGGATGTAGGGACGAGAAACCCAATAAACAGGGCTATTTTTTGCAATGAGCATGGAGTCAAGAATTAAGCAGTTCAGGTGCGGCAGGAAGGAGCTGTCGGAGTGAATGCTCTTTCTGTCCCCCATCCCGGGTGTGTGACTTTCATCCTCTTGATCACAAGATGGCTGCTACACATTATGTCTACATCCCTGGCCAGAAGAAGCAGGAGTGTGGGAGTGGCACGGTTGTTAACCTGACTGGATCTGGGGTCAATTAAGAGAATATGCTTCTGGGAGGGCCTACTAAGGGGTTATTATTTCTCGAAAGGGGAACTGGCCAGGGCAAGACCCTGTCCCAGAGTGCTGAAGGATTGGAAAACTGAGGCAGGCATCTGGGTTGTCAAGAATCTTCAGAGTGTAGACAGTCATTGTTGGATGACCCAGTCTGAACTGTCTAATTTAATGAGTCCCCTTTGTAACATATATTCATTCTATAGGTTTTGTTCCTCTAGATAACCCGACTGTTCACACCTCAAAGGCCACACAGTGTCTCAGTGTCACTAGGCTGTGACAGAGGCTGGAACTGGGCTGGTCTGAAAGAAAAAGAAAGAATTGACACCTGATGGGAGATGTTATTCTGTAAATGTGTTTCTCATACTGGTTAATGAATAAAGCACTGTTGGCCAATAGGAAAGCAAGATAGGCGGGGCTATGAGACAAGGAGGAAAGAGGAAGTAGGAAGGAGGAGTCAACATGGAGAGCCCGGAGAGAGCAGCATGCTGGCCCGCTCTCTGATAAGATGACCACGTGGAAATACTTAGATAAGTAAAAATGGATTAATCATTAAGACAGAACTAGTCGGTAAAAAAAAACTCAAACCTGGCCAACAGCATTGTATCAAATGCAGAGTCTGAGCATGTTATTTGGGGCTGGTGCGGCAGTGGGACAGACACCACCATGAGGTCCGCCTACCTCACCCTGCAGGGTTGCAAAGACGGTTAGTTAACACCTGGTATCGCAGGCCTTTAGGGAGAGCTGTTTTCAGAAAATATTCTGATGAGATCCAGAGAGCATGACGGGTCTGTGCATACAAGATAGCTAAACCACCAGCCGGAATGAACATGACTGTGAAGATGTGCAGAGCGAAGGGGGCAGGGAGGGAGGAGGCAAACTGGGAAGGGGATGGGAGAGGCAAGGAAGGTGCCAATGGTGTCTGAGCAAACTCAGAACAGAGAGTGCTGGGCTCAGCAGCTGAGAGCACACTCTGCTCTTAACAGAGGACCCGAGTTCAGCTCTCAGACCCCATGCCTGGCAGCTCACAGCCACCTGTAAGCCTAGTTTTAGGAGATCCATCACCCTCTTCTGGCCTCTGCAGGCACTGGCATGCATGCGTGCCTGTGTGTGCACACACGCACGCACACACACAAATACACACACTTAAAAATAAGATTTTTTTAAAGGGTTGTAGAATTTGCTAGGTGGTGGCAGGGCATGCCTTTAATCCCAGGATTTGGGAGGCAGAGGTAGGTGGATCTCTGTGAGTTTGAGGCAAGCGTGGTCTATGTGGTAAGTTCTAGAACAGCCAGAGCTATATGGCTGACTTAAAAAATAAAACAAAAATAACAAACAAACAAACAAACAAATAGAATGTAGATTTTTTTTTTTTAAATTTCCAGCTCCAAGTCACTCAATAAAGACCTTCCTGCCATGTCCTGTTCCTCCCTAGACCTTTGGTCCATTCTGTTATATCAACAAACACTTGTAAGTCTTATGGGAGGCTTGGGCTGGGGGAAGGGATGAGGTTCAGGTTGGGGGAGAGGAGGGATGGTTTAGAGGGGGAGATGGGGCCAGGTGGAGGGATTAGAAGTGGAGGTAGCTCAGCTGGTAAAATGATAGCCGTGCAAGTGTGGGGACCTGCCCTAATCCCCAGCACCACAACACAAAGCCCAGTGTGGTGATGCTCACCTAATGTCAGCACCGGGGAGGCAGAGACAGTGGGGACTTGCTGGCTTACTTGATGACTGTCAAGTTCAGTGAGAGACTGTCTTCAAAACAAACAAACAAATAAACAAAAGGACAACTCCCAAGGAACAATACTCATGTCTGTCAGTTTTGACATACGTGAACATGCACACACATTCATATACCGCTCCCCATACAGATGTGGCCTGCAAAGTGACCAGGACTTTGTGGCAACCTTGGAGAGGGCATAGGCTACCCAGTCACACAGTGCTGCATGAGGACCATCCCCGAACACAGAAGTTAAAACATGTATTCCGCAATTCTCTTGGGCCAGGCACTTCTGCCTCCAGCTTGGAGGTGACATTGACTGTCTTTGACGGAGTTGGGATTGAGCACGGGACAGCTTTCTGGTCGCTCTCAAGGCAGGGTATTTGTTGTTTTCTTTCTCTCCTTTTACTTCGCACAGAAGGATTATGAAGTCACCCTGAATTCCCGGAACATCAGACCCAAACAGAAGAACAAAAACAAATTCTGGAGCCAAATATAAATGCGTTTTTAATTATCTGCACCGTTGCTCCCTCCCATTAGTGTGGGAAATGAAGGGTTGAGTGTTTAGCACTTACAGTGATAATCCGGGCACAAGACTTCTAAAACAACTCATTGATCCCCGGTCCGATGTATATGAGCCTGCTTCAGGAGGGTTGGGCTAGCTGGGTGGCTTTGGTGGCTTTCTTGTTTGGGATGGAATAAATGGCTGAAGACCAGAGGATGACTGGCCGAGACAGATTGTCTGGGTGTTTTCCCAGTAAGGGGATGAGCTGAGACTTGTGGGGCAGCTGGGGCAGCCCTGGAGTTGGAATCAAGCAAGTCTGGTGGATTTCCAACTCGGCTACTTCCTCACTGGGCACCTGGGGTAAAACTCTCCCTCTCTGTGCTTTTTTGCTCCGCAAGAGCAAAATGGACATCTTTTCTTGCAGGGGTTGTAAAGGCATGGCTGCCTTTACATGTGAGCCAAGCTGCTTTATTACGGCTGTTGTTCTGTTCTTCTCCTCCTCCCCCTCCTCCTTTTCTTCCTCCTCCTCTCCCCCTCCCTTCTCTCCCTCCTCCTCCCCACCCCTTCTTCTTTTCTGTCCTCCCTACCCCCTTTTCTCTTCCTTTTAACAATGATTTTTTCTACATGAGCCCCAGGCATCTGCTTGATAGACACATTTAATCTTTCTTGCTTTGCCTACTAGGAAGCTCAAACCCAGTCAGCAGCCCAACCCGAGCAAACTGACATCTGGGATGTAAAATTTAAAAGAAGAGTTGTGTTCTTATCCTCACTTTCACTGTGTCCCCATTCTGTTCTGTTCATTGTCTCTAGCTACACATTTGAAACTCGCCTCGAGCTTTTCTGTGTACATGGTGGAACAAGATAGGGGGTATAAAAACACATCAACAGGATCAATAGAACCAGAGTCTGGGGATGGATTTAAAAGCAGAACCTTCTGCGTGTGGCTCTGCGGAGGTGCTGGGCTGTATGTGGGATGCCCCAGGGTGGTTTGTCCTGTAAGGCTGGTTTGTCCCCTAGCTTTACTGCCAGGAGACTCTGGGATCTGGTCCTGGCCTTAGCAAACTGGCCAAACTCGGAGGGCAGGCAAAGACACATTCGGGATGGGCGGGTACATTATGGATGCAGGCCAAGTGGTCCAGAGGTTGGGAGCCAGGACCTGCCTGGTGGGTTGCATGTTCTGTCTTGAGCCTCCCCCCCCCCCAAAAAAAAGACTAAGGTACCCAGGAACGACAGCAGAGGTTGGCTTCTGGACTTCACATACATATGAACACAAAATGTATGCACACGCACACACATATGAACTCCCCATCCTGAAAAGTTTCTGCAGCACTGCCCCAGTCAAGTGTGCCCTACCCAGTGTCTCCTTGGCCTCCCTTGACCTCCTCCCCACTGAGGCTGGGTAGGACCCACCCCTCTTGGCGTCTCTTGTAAAGTCTCAACTTCTGCTTTTGACCTAGAAGGCCCCCCTCCCCCTTGCAAGCTGAGCATGAACTGGGAATGCCTCCCTAGTGTGACACTGAACCCAGGACCTGGCACAGAGAAAGTGCCAGGATAGGGGATTCCACAGCACAGCACAACATAACAGAGCACTATAAAGACAGTTCTGTCACAATGAGAGTGCCATGGGCATCATCTGGCTGGAGCCATCTGCCTGAAGTACCCCAGAGGTGCAGACCGGAGTGTCTCCCTCCTCCCAGAGAGGCAGAGGCAGAGGCAGAGGCCATGTTTGCCTGCTCTTACTCCAGTGGGAATAAATCCAAACCAATTGTTCTTGGGGATCCCCCAGGCAAGCAACCGACATCTGTCATGCAGAACTCTCGAGGGGCTCTGTGGGGAATGCCAGATTCCAGTGCTGGGGCTCAGGGATCACATGTGCTTCCCCTGATTGGGCTTCCTTTTCTCTTCTGAGATGTGGGGGCAGTCATGACTCCTGAGTCCTAGGAATTCCCTGAGGATCAAAGAGCGGGTATTTGTAAAGCTCTGGCATTGCTCCTCCTGCAGAAGCAATGGAGGGCATCCGAAGGGACTGGAGTTCTGCGAACCAGGGCTTCCCCTTTCTCTGTGCTGAGATCTGACCTGTTTGCTGGGATGCCATGTGAAAGAGCTGCTCTCTCGGTGACATCACCATACCTGTCCCCCACCCTGCTGTGTGTATGGGGGCAGGGGCTGGAAGCTGAGACTAGGTATCTTCTTCTGTCACTATCTTGAGACAAAGTCTTTCACTGACTGACTTCCCATCGAGCTCCTGGAAGCCCCCTTCCTGTATCTGCCTCCCTAGTGCTGGGCTTGCAGGCTTGGACCAGCATGCTCAGGTTTTATGTGGCTTCTGGGGATTTGAACTTCTGTCCCCATGCTTATGCAGCAAGCTCGTTATCAACTGAGCCAGCTCACTACCCCCAGCTTTTTTTTTTGACTAGTTCTTGCTCTATAGTTCAGGCTGCTCTCCAATGTGTGCCTCGGTCTCCCCCATTCTGGGATGACAGGTGGATGCCAGCACACCTGTTGAGGCTCGGCAGTCTGTGGGCCCCGCCTCTGATGGGCGGGACGCCTATGGCCACGTAATCACTACCTCAGGCCTTACCTAGCTTTCACCTGGCTGGGCGGAGACTGGGTTATGCATGCACAAGCTCCCCTTTTAAAGCAAGTGCGCCAAGCGCACCTCTCTCTCTTGTCCCTCTCTCTCATCTCCCTCTCTCTTGCCCCTCTCTCTTGCCCCCCCTCTCTCTCTCCACTTTCGGTTGGCCACCAGCTACCCCCCTCTTTCCTCTCCCCTCTCTCAATAAACTCCACGTGGGCACTGAATCTCGTGTTTGTGTTTCTTAGGCCATTGCAACTGCATCACAGCAGCTGTTGAGATGTTTTCTATTTAGGTGTTGGTCCTTTTTGTCTGGGCTGTGACACCCCACCCTCCCCAGGAGACTCAGCAGTGCAAGCTGAAGGC
>JANBXA010000734.1:133890000-133945000 GCA_030556225.1 Cricetiscus sungorus
AATTCTTGTTGTGGTGATGTGTGTGTGTGTGTGTGTGTGTGTGTGTGTGTGTGTGTGTGCACATGTGTGGATTCCTAAATATACAAATACAGCCTGCTTAGTCCATATATTGTTTCTTGTATGCATATGCTTTCAGGACGACCATAAGGTATTGGATAGCTAAGGGGCTTCCCCACTGTGCTGGAATTACAGGCAGGCCACACCCACATGGCATTCATGTAGGCTCTGGAGATCCAGACTCCCCAGTCCTTATGTTTTCAAAGCAAGCATTTCAGGTTTCAGCCTCTGAGCCATCTCCCCAGTTGTCTCCAGCGACTTTGAAAATCCCCTGTTTGTCTTTCTCCCTTCATGGTCTGCTGTGTGCGCAGACCTCAGAGTGCTCTGTCTCCTTTGAGACTGTCTCCACTGCAGTCCCCAAACTTTCTGGATGTGTGGGTTATGGCAGGCTTAGGTTTTTAAAGTCATCTTGGGCAGCTGGATAGATGGCTTAGAGGTTAAGAGCATGGATTGCTATATCATTCAATCCCAACACTCATGTCTGGTGGCGCGCGCACACACACACACACACACACACACACACACACACACACACACACACACCTTATATCTGGAATATTCTCTGCCGTTGCTTCTTCAAATATCTGCACCTTTCTTCTCTTTCTGGGACTCTGACTGTGGGTGCTGGTGGGCTGGGTGGTCCCCTGCAGGTCTCTGCAGTGACCTCTTCATCTTCCGTACACAGAGGAATCTCACTTCTGTCTTCAACCTTGTTCATTCTTCGGTGGTGTCAAATTCACTACCGAGTCCTTCCAGCAAGTTCTCCCTTTTAGTTATGATTTTAATGCCACCATTTACATTTTACTCTTTTTAACCCTCTCCGTCTCTCTCTCTCTCTCTCTCTCTCTCTCTCTCTCTCTCTCTCTCTCTCTCTCTCTCTCTCTCCCTTTCTCTCTCTCTCTCTTTGTATTTTCTGCTCTAAGAAACATTCTCAGCCCAGCTTCCTTCAGCTATTCAGAGCGTACTGCTAGTGTGCATCGACAGAGTCCTTCAGTAAGATCAGCGAGGGAGCTGGGGTCCTTCAAGGGCGTTTCCACCAACAAAGGACTTTCCTGTGTGAGGACTGTGGCTTTATTTCTTTACATAACTGAAAATTGTTAAAAACAAAACAAAACAAAAAAAAACCCAAAAAACAAAACAAAACAAAAAAACCGAACACCTTGCCAGACAGGTGGTAAATCCCAGCACTTGGGAGGCAGAGGCAGGTCAAGTTCTGAGTTTGAGGCCAGCTTGGTCTATAGTGCAAGCAAGTTCCAGACTAGCCAGGGTTACATTGTGTCTCAAAAAAAAGCTAAACCAAATAACAACAAAACAAAAGAGCAAAAACCAAACCCCAAACAAAAATCTGAACAGCTTTAGGGATACCATGTGACAACAGGATTCTTGTTCCCCTCAGTGTCTGCTAATGTGGTTTTAATTTTTTTCCTCCCATTTGATTGTTTTGTGACTTTTCTGTACTAATTATCTCAAGTATTTCCCATTATATGTGGGCCCCAGAGTCTCCCCTTATACAGCCCAGGGGTCAGTTAATGACTGACTGGAGGCTTCTTCAATGCTGTGAGCTACAGGGCTCTGTATGCCTCTACTTTCTGTTGTTAGGGTTGCAAGGTCATCCAGAGGTGAGAGGTTAAAAACCTCATAGATCTTCTGTATGTTGAAGCTAGTTTCTATGATGATGTTGGAGGTTGCCCAAGCTCCCTGTGGGCTGGCTACATTTTTTAATTTTAAAATTATTTTTTTAGTGTTTGTGTGTGTGTGTGCATTACAGAACACATACAGAGGTCAAAGCACAACTTCTGAGGGTCAGTCTTTCCTTTTACCATATGGTTCCCAGGATTGAACTCAAGTGGCCGCTGGTCTTGGCAGCTAGCACATTTATTCTCTGAGCCATCTTGCCAGCCCTGGTCTATGATGCCAAACAGTTGTTATTGTTACATATCATCATCAGCATCATCGGAACCATCATCACCATGACCATCATCATCATGATCATCATCACCACCATCATCATCACTAATTATTATATTACCATTTTATTATTATTAGCTTATTGAAAATGCTCTTTTGGGCTTTTCCCATGCAGCAAACACAGAATCAGATTAAGCAACAGCAAGTCTTGCAAATGGAACTTTCCAGAGAGCTCCAGACAGATAAGCACACAGTAGTTCTCTGGGGACAGAGTTTGTCTCTAAGCTTCAAACCCAGCCATGTCCCCAGTGGCTGCCAGCTGCTGTTCTCACATCTTCTCTGTAGCCAGTCTCCTGGCTTTCAAAGCTATCAGCCCAGTGAAGAAAAGAACAAAACAGGGACAATGGAAATGCCCCAGCACACCCTGCCTGTACCAAGACTCAGCTGTGCTCTTAAATCCGGCTTTTGGCTACTTACAATACTCAGAAAGTTGGTTTTAAATGCTATCTGACTGTGCTCTCGTTGGTTCATAAAGGAGCAGATTCCTGGAAGTCAGGGACGCTGCTTTCTGTTTAAAAAGTCATGAACCAATTTATGTATCCCCCCAATGTTCTCCACATCTGCTGGGACAAACCAGTGACTGCTCCGATGGAGCAGCTTCTGTGACACTGAAGAATCTAGGTGAGTTCCCGCAGTCACTGAATTTCTCCAAGCTTTTTCTTGTTTGTTTGTTTGCTTGCTTTTAGAGACAAGGTGTCACTATGTAGCCCTGGCTGTCCTAGAATTTATTCTGTAGACCAGGCTGACCTCAAACTCACAGAGATCCACCTGCCTCTGCCTCCTGAGTGCTGGGATTAAAGTGTGCACCACCACATCTGACTGGCCGTTCTGTGTTTTCAAGTGGGAGATGCAGAGTATAGTTACTTTCCTGGACTGAGCCTGGGGAAGCAACTTGAACAGTTTGATGGAGTCTGTCTATGGAAACCAGGCACAGAACCTGCCTGGTCAGGGTGCCTCCCCTCTTAAATATAATGCTACGCGTTGTTTGAAGATACTTTTTATGCAGTTTAATTTTTATTTTCAAGTAGTATTTTTTTTTATAGGCTAGGCATTGTGAGTATGTAGAAAAGGTGTGTGTGTGTGTGTGTGTGTGTGTGTGTGTGCATATGTGCATGTGAAGGCACTGCTCATCTTGGTCTTTTGAGAGATGGTCTATTCCTTAGGCGGGGTGGGCGGTGAGCTCCAGGAGCGTTCAGGTCTCTGCCTCTTCAGCATCTAGGCTTATGAGCACATGCCATTACACAGGTGCTTGGGATGGAGCTCAGGTCCGCATCCTTGCACGGGAGGTAGGTTACCACCTGAGCAATGTCTTATCCATGTGTAAGAGTGGGATTGATTTAAAATTTGTATCTTTCACAGTCCTTTGTTTAGTTTGGGTGTCTGAGTTAATACAGCCTCAAACAAAACAAAACAAAAAACCAAAAGCCAACCAAACAACAACAAAAACTAAAAGCATCAATGGCAACACAAAGCAGTCTGGCTATGATTCTGTCAGTAAAGTGCATCCTTACAAATATGAGGGCCTGAATTCGGATCTCCAGTACACACATGAAAACTGGGTCTGGCAGGCACACCTGTAATCCCAGCACCAGGGAGGCAGAGACAGCAGCTTGCTGGTCAGCCAGCCTTAGTAACCATAAACTCCAGGCACCTTGTCTTAAAAATGAAGGTGAGCAATTGAGGAAAGACATTTGGTGTCTACCTCTGGCCTTCCTGCATTTACACACACACACACACACACACACACACACACACACACACACACCACTTGTTCACTATTCCCTCCCCTAAGAAAGTATAACACCAAGTTACATGTCTGAGAACCCCACTGTGCATGGGGCTTTGAAGGGAAAGAGGACAGTTGTACCTTGGAGAGGGGAGGTGGAAGTGGCCAAGAGAGGGGACTCTGGGAATAGAAGAGACTGCTGTGTAATGTCAACCTGAGACTCAGAACCCCAAGCCAATGTCACCTCAGCAAGGAGGCAGGCCTGTTCTCCATGCCCTGGACATATCCTGGGAATGCTGCAGCCACCTGACTTGGCAGGAGGATGTGGGTTTTGATGAGGTTCATACCCTCCCTTGTGTTCTGGGCTGTTCAGACCCTGGAATCCTGTCTCAAATCTTGGAAGTGAATGGGAGATCTTGAGCTGAGATCATATTTCCCGCCTGTGCAGCAGAGACAAGGGGAGGATTAAGCCTGATTGACAGAGATGAGAAAAGAAGCATGGCTGGGGAGATGGCTCAGTGGATAGAGTGTGTGCAAGTGTGGGGACCAGAGTTTGCACACCCAACACCCTAGTAAAAGTTGAGTATGTGTGGTAGCCTGGCTGAAATCCCAGTGCTCAGGAGCAATGGTCAGGGTCCCTGGAGCTAGCTGGCTGTCTAGACTACCTGAACTAGTTAGCTTCAGGTTCCACAAGAGAGGCCCTGTCTCAGCAAATAAATTGGAGCCTGATAGAAGTAGATAACTGACATCAACTTCTAGGCTCCACATGCATACATGTCATCCATGAACATGTGAACATGCACACATGAATGCACACATACCACACATGTATACATGAAGAGAAGAATGTAACATGACATGTCTTCCTTTTCGCCTGCTGTGGAGGCTAAAACTACACTCTGTATTAGTCAGCATTTTGCAGCTGTAACAAATGGCTGGGGGTAAATAGCAGAAGGTGAAGAAAGGTTCTGGCGTTGGGTCTGCTGTGGGGCAAAGCTTCATGGAGGGAGATTGAGGCTGAGCAAACTGCAAATCACTGCAGCTGGAAGGTGAAAGACAAGGGAAGGGCCAAGATCCTCTTCCAGAACATACTCCCAGTGACCTAAGCCATCACACACATAGATGCTTTCCTCTACCATCCCCACCTTATCTCTTTTATAAGATGCATGTAAGTATGCATGTGGAGTTTTGCCTGGCCTGTGTTTATGTCATATATGTGCAGTGCCTTTGGAGGCCAGAAGAGGGCGTGAGATGCCCAGGAACTGGAGTTACATATAGTTGTGAGCCACCCTGTGGGTTCTGGGAATTGAACCCACCCGAGTTCTCTATTAAGAGCAGCCAGTCCAGTTAACCACTGGTTCTTCTCTCCAGCTCTATTTTTGAGACAGGGTCTCTACCCAATCTGGAACTCACTAACTAGGCTGCCTGGCCATTAAGCCTCAGAGAGTCTCCTACCGGCCTCTGCAGAGCTGGGGTCCCAAGTCTGCACTGACTTGACATTCATGCCGGGGCTCCGACCTCAGCTTCTCCTTTACCCACTGAGCTGTCGCCTATCTTCCCACAGCACTGTCTCATGCTGTTTTCTTTGCTTCTTTTCTATTTATTTATGCCCTTTCTAGCCCAGGAACTCCAGGAGGAAGAGGGCCCAGCTCCCTTCATCCCTCTGTCTGCAGCTTTAAACGGCTCCCCCCTTTCCGCCCCCAGCCCTGCGCTCTGAACAAGCACTCTCTCTAAGTCCCTGGTGGAGCTGAACAGACAAACGTCCTCTCAGTGAGCTCAAAGCACGTTTCTGAGTGAGGCTTTCAAGAAAAGAACCGTTCAGATGTGGAGAGATTAGCAGTGAGGAGGATGCCCTGCACTCGCTTGTTCAACATTTATTCCAACCTCCTTCACGCGTGCCTTTTTATACCAAGACGCCAGGAAAAGAAAACCAATTTCCCTATAACCCACTTGCAAGAAAGACTTTCAGATGAGATCCAGCCTTCACCAACCAGAGTCATGCGAGCAGATCGGGCTTTGGAAAGAGTTTAAATGGGAAGAGAGATGGAGCGCACACCTCTCTTTTACTGGCATGGTGCGCTTAAGGAGCTTCCTGATTTGTTGGTTTCCTTGGTAACGGTGGAGGAGACCCAGAAGGATTCTGGGGACTGGAGGTTTTCCCTAGGGCTCAGCTCACAGCCTGCTTCTCCTGTCTTGATGGTTTGGGGGCTGTTAATGCTCCTTGCCAGGCAAAGCTCCTTTTGTCTAAACTACGGAGGCACCTTCCATTATCTCCCGTGCGCTCTCAGGAGACATGGATGCCTGTGTTTGGTTACCAGATCTGATTCAGAGCCAGCCGTTGAGGGCTGTGGCTCAGTGGCAGAGTGCTTGCTTAGTAAGCACAAGGCTCTGGATTCCATCCCCAGTGCTTTGGGAAACAGGAAAAATTCACAAAGTGGTTCAACAGCAGGGAACACCCTATGGCAGAGCCAATAGGACCTAGAATCACTGGGCCACCACCACAGTCTTGATGACCATCCGAGTAAGGATGAAGAATACGGAGCCGGGGTGAAGGCTCAGGGGGCGAAGCGATGGCCATGCAAGCCTGATAACCTGAGATCAGACTCCCCTCCCACCCATCCCCCCCCAGAACCCATGTGCAAGCTGGATGCTGTTGTGGGAACTCATTCCCCCAATATCCTTTGGGGTACCAGCCCATTAAGGCATGGTCTCAAAGTAGAAAGGTGAGGGTTGACAGGCAAAGCTTGTCCTCTGACCTCCATATGCTTGCTGATGACACAATAGTCTGCCAGGGCACAGAGAGGTGGTTCCTGAACTCTTGTCTGCTAAACTCCTTTTCACCGTAATGATCTATTTAGAGGTATACTTCTTCACACTCACCTGAGCCAGAGAGCCAAATGGCGAGAGACGCAGAGACGGGTAGTTCCTGGCCACATCCACCCTCACATCCTTACACACACTCACAAACTGGTGGCAGTAAGGACCATAAGAGAAGCTCTGTGTGATGGAAGACTCAGGCCTCATCAGACAACCGAGCCCGGGTGGTCAGGGGAGGGCATCTGTAGCTGCCTTAGACTAGGCGCCTGATGGGAGATGTTGTTCTGTATATATGTTTCTCATACTGGTTAATAAAGCTCTGTGGCCAATGAGATAGCAAGATAGGCGGGGCTAGGAGACAAGGAGGAAAGAGGAAGTGGGAAGGAGGAGTCGAGATGTAGCCCGGGGAGGAAGGAAGACGCCCGCCGGGGCTCCCAGATAAGACGACCACGTGGAAATACTTAGATAAGTAGAAATGGGTTAATAATTAAGACAGAGCTAGCCCATAAACAATAATGGTAACTGGCCAACAGGATTGTATCAAATACAGAGTCTCTGAGTTTTATTTGGGGCTGGCGCGGCTGTGGGCCCAGACTGGCGGCAGGCGGGATAGAGCCAGCGGGAAGGAACAACCTGCCGTAACAGGCGCCATCTGTTTTCTACACTGAAAACTGGTTACACTGGTTGACCCTGGAGGTTGCCTAACCACAGTGCTGCTGCCCTGTCGGCACCCACAGACCTCTTAAGCAAAAGGGAAGACATCCATTGAAAGATTGGGACCTGGAGTCTAGAGTCCTGGGGTTTTGGGTGGCTTTTAATGGCTGATGCGATCCCCAGGTCTAGTTCCCTGAGCTGCTCACATCAGTGACTCCTGCAGAATTTGGACGCCCTGGCATGTCACCTGGTAAGATGCTATAGTCCTGATCCTGTCTCCCAGAAGAGTCACGTGTTCAAGGCTTAGTCCCCAGACAGTGGTGTGACTGAGAATTAGTGGAGGCCTCCAAATATGGGCTCTCCCAAGAGACGCCCATCTGGCAAAGCACCTGCTGCACAAACATGAGGCCTGCACTTGGGACGGCAGCACCCACATGGAAATCTGTGTGTGGCCATACACAACTGCAAGCCAGGCTCCAGGCACGGATCCCTGGGCCTCACTGGCCAGGCCGTCTAACCAAGCAGTGAGCTTCAGGTTCAGTGAGAGGCTCTTCCTCAAGAAACAAGGCTGGGGGGGGGTGCACTGAGAATAGGGATGGCACGTGACCATGGGGTGCATAGCATTCTGTCAGCAGGTCACAATTATTGTTAAGCATGTAACTTCAGCTAGGTCAGTCCTCACAAAACAAAAGTAGAATACCTCAGGTTTAGGGATGCCAGGCAGCATTCTTCATGATGCTAACCTTCACGTCAACCTGATCGGATTTCCATTCACCTAGGACACTGGTGAGGCATATCTCCAGGTACATCTGTGAGGGTGCTTCCAGAGAGGGTAGGTGTGTGTGTGTGTGTGTGTGTGTGTGTGTGTGTGTGTGAGAGAGAGAGAGAGAGAGAGAGAGAGAGAGAGAGAGAGAGAGAGAGAGAGAGAGAGAGAGAGAGAGAGATATGTCTTAAATATGGTGGCCGAGTACTCAGACAGAATGAATAAGGGAAGGAGGCAATCAGCTGGGTGCTGGTGAGGGTGAGTGTTTTTGGCCCTTCCCAAGCTGCTATAGACTGAATCACTCCTTAAGATTTTTCCTGTTCCGTGTTTGGTTACAGTAACCAGACAGGTCTCTAAGACTGAGTTACCACATCACCAAAGATGGCCAGCCTTGTCCGTTCTTCCTTGTTCCACACATACACCTCTTCTCCTGACAAGAGGTGAAACTTAAAACAGGTGTGGTAATCTCAGCCCTCAGGAGGCTGAGAAGAGAAAATTTCTCTGAGTTAGGAGTTAGCCTGGGATACATAGCATGACCCTTGTCTTGACGCCCTTCCTCAAAAGGAGGCAGAGTTTCTTCTTCCTGCCTTTGTGAGTGTGTATCTGTGCTGTGATCTCTTCAGCGAAAAGAACACAGTAGCCACTGCGTTCCGGGGCCTCCAAGGCCAGGTCTGAGTCGAGTTGGCCACTTTTCTTTCCTCCATTTTGTAACCTTCACTTTGGAGACTGTATTTTGGGATCTGGTTTTCCAGCCACAAGATGTCCAAGTGGGTGGAGAGTCTACACAGAGGGAGTCCAGGGCTGTCCAGCTGAGACCTCAGTCCATCATCAACCAAGAGGGATACTTGCACATACTACTCATGGTTGGTGACACCTTAGGCTTTTCCAGCTCTGAGCCTGTATGTTTCCCTGAGTTACAGAAACTCTCTTCCAGACTCACTGCGTGGGACACACACCACTGTATACAGAAACCCTGTCAAGATAGAAAGGTTCAAGCTCAGCCATCAATAGTCCCTTCTCCTCCTGTGAGCCTCTCCCTTGAATTCTCCCTGCTCTGGAAGAATCCTTGGGAGGTGGAAATAAACACCACTGTCACTTCTCCAGCACCGGCAGCATCACCAGGTTCCAGATGACACTGGCTTCTTAGCTTTACCTGTTGTGGAATATTAGTTGAAGATGTTATACTTCTTTACGCTGTGGAATGTTTGTTTAATGATGCAAAGATGTGTTGCATTCTTTTATGTTGCATTTGTCTAATGAAGAGCTGAACAGCCAATAGCAAGGCAAGAGAGGGAAATTGGCAGGACTTCCAGGCAGAAAGAATTAATATGATGGGAGAAGAGAAGAAGAGAGAGCAGGAAAGGGGGCCAGCCACCCAGCCATAGCCAGCTACAGAATAAGAAAGGAAGAAAGGTATATAGAATAGGAGAAGGTAAAAGCCCAGAAGCAAAAGGTAGATAGGATAATTTAAGAAAAGCTGGCTAGAAACAAGCCAAACTAAAGCTGGGCATTCATAAGAAAGATTGTTTATTAGGGAGCTGGGTGGTGGAACCCCAAAGACCAAAAAGTAAAAGAAAAAAAAACCAAGTACAGTAACCCTGTCACCATCATTCATCTCATCTCTCAAGCAACTACCAAACTACATCTTTGGCATTCACTCTCACAACAGTCTTTGGGGGACTTGTAATTGTTAACCCTCTTTCACAGATGAAGAGATCAAAGCAAGCCCAAGTTAAGACAAGCTACTCACTGGAGATCGTTTGGAAGTGGACTTGGCGCTTGTTTCATGTCCTAAAACCAGAACGAGGCAGGGAGGTTAGGCCCTGTGGAAGTATCATGTTTGAATCCATATAGCATTCCATACTTCCCAACCTCATAGAAGAGGGCGGAGGGCTGGGAATGTGGCTCGGGTAACAGAGGTCTGCCAGGCACACATGAGACCCTCAAAATGTAATAAGCTGGGTTTGGTTGATGCATACCTATAATCCTGGCCCTCAGGAGGTGGAGGCAGAAGGATCAGTTTAAAGTTATCTCCAACTACATAGTGTTTGAGGCTAGCCTGGAGTACATGAGACCCTATTTTAAAAAGAAAGAAAAAGGTGGATAGAATGTGGGCAGCAGAATTAGACGGGACAAAAGGAAGAATGGAGGGTCCATGGCAGCAGATTCTGCAACAACTATACTTCAGAAGCAATGATAAATAACTGAGGGCAGGGAGCTCAAATTTGGTGATTTTTTCACACTCCCACATGTCAACTGATCCCACCATACCTGTGAGGTGTAAATATTACTTGTACTGACTTTCAGCTTGGAAGCATTTAGAAATTTGGAGCCACCTCAGAGAACATGGAGAGAGAGGTCCATTTAGTGAGAAACTTTCCAGATGGTTCATTGAGGTCAGAAGACTCACTCTGGATGTGGGGGGACACAAATTCATAAACTGGGGTCCCAGACTGAATGAGAAAGAAAAAGCAAGCTGAGCCCCAGCATTCTCCTCTCTCTGCTTCCTGTCTGTGGTCACGATGTGACCAGCCACCTCCAGCTCCTGCCACCACGCCTTCCCCATCATGATGGACTTCACCCTCAAACTGTGACCCAGGAAAAACATTTCTTTCCTGAAGTTTTTATTATTTTTTTCTCAGCAACAGGAAAAGTGGCAAATACAGTACCCTGCACCCATGAACAAGAAGTATGTGCCAATTAAAAATACAAAGAAATTAAAAAGAGGTAAACTTGGCTCGTTGGAAAATTAAAGCCCAGATAAAAAGGATGTTTGCTGCTACACACACGTCTCTTCTCTCCCCATCAAGAACAAATGATTGTTGAGGGCTCTGGGGTGTTTGGGATGTCAACAGTGTTATTAAGCTGCACTCCAAACTCCAGTGATGAGAGTGGCATTCTTTTGGGGGGTGAGGGAAAAAACACCCCCTGGCATCAGAAGAATGGCAATGATGGCTGCATCTGAAGCCGTCTCCACCTCTTCAGTCACAGGCTGGGGCTGAGGGGAAGCCAAGCATCCCATTTTGTTTGCTCTGTGCAGCCTGTCTTTCGGAAACCAGGCAGGCGCTAATTAGATAGCCACGCTCAAAGATGCTATCGCTAACTGGAAGCCATCCAAATTGCTCTCTCTGTTCCAATCCTTTGGAAAGATGTCCCCCTCCCCAGCTCTCCTCCCAGCCCATCCTCACATGCCAAACCCCAAGGACCACAAATACAGCTAATTATGTCAGCACGGCCTGGTGCTGGTGTTCCGGATAGCATCTTTCATTAGCATTGACCTTCTGGCTGTGGGAGCTAGGGGGAGGGGGATATGGTTACCCTGTGGCATGGCAAAGCAATGGGCCGGAGGCAGAGGGCATTGGTGACATCTCTAACTCACCCCAAGCTGAGTGTCCTCCTTCTTCCAGGCCTCCCGTAGCCCCCACAAGGTGGCAGTAAACCATATAGTGACACTGGCATCATGTGTCTGAGGGGCTCAGACAAATTATCCCTCAAGGTACCTTCATAGATGGTTTCTGGGGTGAATTTGCATAGGTTCCATGAGTGTTGGTTCCCAGGCACATGTGTGCTCATTCATCTAGAGGCCAGAGGTCATACTCTGAACCCTTCCCTGGTTGGTTCTAGGCAGGTGACCCACCACTGAACCATGTCCCCAGTTCTTCGCTAGCTGATTCTAGGTCAGTATTCTACCACTGAGGCAACCCCAAACTCCTCACTAGCAGATTCCAGGCAGGCACCCTACAGCTAAACTGTGTCCCCACCCATCACGGGCAAATTCCAGGCAGGCACTCCTCCTCTGTCCACATCTCAAACCCCTTACTGTAGGATTCCAAGGTAGGCGCTCTACCACAGAGCCACACCCCCGGCATCCTCAATTGTAGATGCTAGGTAGGTGCTCACCTGGGCCATCCCTGATAGGGCACAGCTAATAGGGAGGCGAACAGCAGCCTTCTACCGACCACTTCCTGTCTTCAACTTTCAAAGCGGTTTCTCTTAGTGTCGGCAAGGCCACATGGAGGGACCAGTTTAGAAAACTCCATCCCGGCCAGCCTGTGCCTTCCTGTGGCTGCCGCCCATGGATCCACTCATCTCATTAGAAACAGAAAATAAGGATTCATTTACATGAATAATAATGTGGACACCATTGGGGAAAGGTGTTGGGATTATGACGGAGACTCCCGGAAACTGACAAGATGCGGAAACTATGGTAACCTCCTTCACTCCAGGGGGCAGACCGACTCCTCAACAAGAGGCCAAGATTTTCGTTTCTTCTGTTGCCCAGAATATTTGGCCAGGCTCCCAGCCGCCTCTGCTGCCTAGAAGTCACTTAGAATACGGGTTCCACTTATAAAAGAAAGGAACAGTCAACACTGCAAGCCCATAGCCCAGTATCTCCCTTGATTGGATCAGCGATACGTTCTTTGTCAGGGTCCCTGTGAAGTGAATCTTGTGCTGGGTGCCAAGGGCGACGTGAACTTGCTGGTCTGGAAAAACTACGTGATGGCTGCTGAGGGCAGATGGTGGCCCAGTTCTGCACATGTGCAGAAGCTTTGTGTCCTTGTGGCCAGTGAGGCCCAACCACTCCTGTCTGTTCCAACAGTCTCTGAGTTTCATGTTGCCCGGGGTCTGGGCAGGCCCTGCACTAGCTTCTTCATGTGAATTATCACCTTCATGCCACAGTAGTCTCACAGAGTGAGGCTGTGGCTATCTTTACTTATCCCCAAGGTCAGTGTCCAGTCAGGGCTCAGAGACAACGGTGGCTTATCTAAAGTCACAAAGCAGCTGTGTCCAGACATTATGTGGGCCTTTTCCTGGGAAGATGGGACAGGAATATCCATTCACCAGGTGGGGAAGCCATTACAAATCACAAGTAACAGTTCACCCAAGCCCAGCTTGGTGAGCAATGCGTTGTTGGGTTGCTGACAGAAGTATAAATGAGGGGTTACTCACAGGAGCAGGGAGGACTCAGAGACAGCGGCGGCATCACCCTGGCCCAGGGGCTGTGTGTACCGAGGTGCAACCCTGGTGATCCTGGCTGGCTTGCAAAAGAGCTGCAGAGCTTCTGCTGCTTCTGTAACCTTGGGGAGGGGCCTGTGGGTCCTGCAAGCTTAAGTTCCCAGGCTTTGAGAGGTGTGTCGACTTTCTGGGTCTCCTCATTCCAGGGGGGAATGTTTGAATTCTGAGCAAATTGCTAAGACAGGTATTTGAGTTCCCAGTCTCCCTATCCGGAGCCTGCACTGTCCTGCTTACTCTAGGCATTCAGAGTTGAAAGCATCAAGTCCCCTGGAGCAGAAGATGGGCCCACAAGGGATGAGCCCACAGGGGACCAGCCCACAGGGGACGAGCCCACCGGGGACAAGCCCACCGGGGACGAGCCCACAGGGGACCAGCCCACAGGGGACGAGCCCACAGGGGACCAGCCCACAGGGGACGAGCCCACAGGGGACCAGCCCACAGGGGACGAGCCCACAGGGGACCAGCCCACAGGGGACGAGCCCACAGGGGACCAGCCCACAGGGGATGAGCCCACAGGGGACCAGCCCACAGGGGATGAGCCCACAGGGGACGAGCCCACAGGGGATGAGCCCACAGGGGATGAGCCCACAGGGGACCAGCCCACAGGGGACGAGCCCACAGGGGATGAGCCCACAGGGGACAAGCCCACAGGGGATGAGCCCACCGGGGACAAGCCCACAGGGGACCAGCCCACAGGGGACCAGCCCACAGGGGACGAGCCCACAGGGGATGAGCCCACAGGGGACCAGCCCACAGGGGATGAGCCCACAGGGGACCAGCCCACAGGGGACCAGCCCACAGGGGATGAGCCCACAGGGGACCAGCCCACAGGGGATGAACCCACAGGACCAGGTAAGCTGACTGAGTTCTTGTCAGGAACCATTACCTTCCTCCACTATCTTGCTGCTTTCTGTTTTAGTGACCAGGAAACCCATGCTATTTTCATTTGGGGGTAGCTGTCCAAAGGGAAAGTCACATGTGTGTACCAGGAAACAAGTTGGGTACACAGAGAAAGGCTGCTCAGACAGGATGGATGACATTCAGGAAGGCTGGTGTGGCTGGAGCCACAGGCGTATCTGGTTTCAGGGACCTGGGCTGCTCCTCGCAGGTGGAACAACAGGGCAGGTCCCAGTGGTGCCCCCAGATGGGATGCAGGGGCGACGTCTCCTCCATGAGATGCCTCAGAGACGCCTCATGCCTGTTGGCTAGAAGCAAAGGGAGACATGGCGTGTCTTGGGAAGGCTCATAGTTAGGAATCCCCTTAAAATGAAATTGCTTTGACTATTTACTCAGGCTTCTTTAAAAACTCAAAGCAAAGCTAAATTCTTGGGGTACACAGTGGTGTGGGTGAAGAGCAGCCTCAAATGTAGAAATATTCTCTAACAAACCCAAAACCCGCAGTGAACAGGACTTACCTGCAACAAGTTTGAATGCTGACTCAGTGTGTGCTGGTTCTTTGCTCTGACTCAGTGGTGCTGACTCAGTGTGCTCTGACTCAGTGGTGCTGACTCAGTGTGCGCTGACTCAGTGTGTGCTGACTCAGTGTGTGCTGACTCACTCAGTGTGCGCTGACTCAGTGTGTGCTGACTCAGTGTGTGCTGACTCAGTGTGTGCTGACTCACTCAGTGTGTGCTGACTCACTGTGCGCTGACTCAGTGTGTGCTGACTCAGTGTGTGCTGACTCAGTGTGTGCTGACTCAGTGTGCGCTGACTCAGTGTGTGCTGATTCACTCAGTGTGTGCTGACTCACTGTGCGCTGACTCAGTGTGTGCTGACTCAATGTGTGCAGACTCACTCAGTGTGTGCTGACTCAGTGTGCGCTGACTCACTCAGTGTATGCTGACTCAGTGTGCGCTGACTCAGTGTGCTGACTCACTCAGTGTGCGCTCACTCAGTATGTGCTGACTCACTGTGCGCTGACTCAGTGTGTGCTGACTCAGTGTGTGCTGACTCACTCAGTGTGCGCTGACTCAGTGTGTGCTGACTCAGTGTGTGCTGACTCAGTGTGTGCTGACTCAGTGTGCGCTGACTCAGTGGTGCTGACTCAGTGTGCTCTGACTCAGTGGTGCTGACTCAGTGTGTGCTGACTCAGTGTGTGCTGACTCACTCAGTGTGCGCTGACTCAGTGTGCGCTGACTCAGTGTGTGCTGACTCAGTGTGTGCTGACTCAGTATGTGCTGACTCAGTGTGCGCTGACTCACTCAGTGTGTGCTGACTCAGTGTGCGCTGACTCACTCAGTGTGTGCTGACTCAGTGTGCGCTGACTCAGTGTGCTGACTCACTCAGTGTGCGCTCACTCAGTGTGTGCTGACTCACTGTGCGCTGACTCAGTGTGCTGACTCACTCAGTGTGCGCTCACTCAGTGTGTGCTGACTCAGTGTGCGCTGACTCACTGTGCGCTGACTCAGTGTGTGCTGACTCAGTGTGTGCTGACTCAGTGTGTGCTGACTCAGTGTGCGCTGACTCAGTGTGTGCTGATTCACTCAGTGTGCGCTGACTCACTGTGCGCTGACTCAGTGTGTGCTGACTCAGTGTGTGCTGACGCACTCAGTGTGTGCTGACTCAGTGTGCGCTGACTCACTCAGTGTATGCTGACTCAGTGTGCGCTGACAAAGTGTGCTGACTCACTCAGTGTATGCTGACTCAGTGTGCGCTGACTCAGTGTGCTGACTCACTCAGTGTGCGCTCACTCAGTGTGTGCTGACTCAGTGTGCGCTGACTCACTGTGTGCTGACTCAGTGTGCGCTGACTCAGTGTGTGCTGACTCAGTGTGTGCTGACTCACTCAGTGTGCGGTGACTCAGTGTGTGCTGACTCAGTGTGTGCTGACTCAGTGTGTGCTGACTCACTCAGTGTGTGCTGACTCACTGTGCGCTGACTCAGTGTGTGCTGATTCACTCAGTGTGTGCTGACTCAGTGTGCGCTGACTCACTCAGTGTATGCTGACTCAGTGTGTGCTGACTCAGTGTGTGCTGACTCACTCAGTGTGCGCTGACTCAGTGTGTGCTGACTCAGTGTGCTGACTCACTCAGTGTGCGCTGACTCAGTGTGTGCTGACTCACTCAGTGTGTGCTGACTCACTGTGTGCTGACTCAGTGTGCGCTGACTCAGTGTGTGCTGACTCAGTGTGTGCTGACTCACTCAGTGTGCGCTGACTCAGTGTGTGCTGACTCAGTGTGTGCTGACTCAGTGTGTGCTGACTCAGTGTGCGCTGACTTAGTGTGTGCTGATTCACTCAGTGTGTGCTGACTCACTGTGCGCTGACTCAGTGTGTGCTGACTCAGTGTGTGCTGACTCACTCAGTGTGTTCTGACTCAGTGTATGCTGACTCACTGTGCGCTCACTCAGTGTATGCTGACTCAGTGTGTGCTGACTCAGTGTGCTGACTCACTCAGTGTGCGCTCACTCAGTGTGTGCTGACTCACTGTGCGCTGACTCAGTGTGTTCTGACTCTGTGCGCTGCCTCAGTGTGCGCTGACTCACTCAGTGTATGCTGACTCAGTGTGTGCTGACTCAGTGTGTGCTGACTCACTCAGTTTGCCCTGACTCAGTGTGTGCTGACTCAGTGTGTGCTGACTCAGTGTGTGCTGACTCACTCAGTGTGTGCTGACTCACTGTGCGCTGACTCAGTGTGTGCTGACTCAGTGTGTGCTGACTCAGTGTGTGCTGACTCAGTGTGTGCTGACTCAGTGTGTGCTGACTCAGTGTGTGCTGACTCAGTGTGCGCTGACTCAGTGTGTGCTGATTCACTCAGTGTGTGCTGACTCACTGTGCGCTGACTCAGTGTGCGCTGACTCAGTGTGTGCTGATTCAGGG
The DNA here is from genome assembly GCA_030556225.1 of Cricetiscus sungorus. Classification (NCBI taxonomy): domain Eukaryota; kingdom Metazoa; phylum Chordata; class Mammalia; order Rodentia; family Cricetidae; genus Cricetiscus; species Cricetiscus sungorus. The sequence goes on from JANBXA010000734.1 coordinate 133,906,817, forward strand.
TGTGCTGACTCAGTGTGCGCTGACTCACTCAGTGTATGCTGACTCAGTGTGCGCTGACTCAGTGTGCTGACTCACTCAGTGTGTGCTGACTCAGTGTGCCAGTGTGTGCTGACTCAGTGTGTGCTGACTCACTCAGTGTGTGCTGACTCACTGTGTGCTGACTCAGTGTGCGCTGACTCAGTGTGTGCTGACTCAGTGTGTGCTGACTCACTCAGTTTGCGCTAACTCAGTGTGTGCTGACTCAGTGTGTGCTGACTCAGTGTGTGCTGACTCACTCAGTGTGTGCTGACTCACTGTGCGCTGACTCAGTGTGTGCTGACTCAGTGTGCGCTGACTCAGTGTGTGCTGATTCACTCAGTGTGTGCTGACTCACTGTGCGCTGACTCAGTGTGCGCTGACTCAGTGTGTGCTGACTCAGTGTGTGCTGACTCAGTGTGTGCTGACTCACTCAGTGTGTGCTGACTCAGTGTGCGCTGACTCAGTGTGCGCTGACTCAGTGTGTACTGATTCAGTGTGTGCTGACTCACTCAGTGTGTGCTGACTCAGTGTGTGCTGACTCAGTGTGTGCTGATTCTCTGTGCTGACTCACTATGTGTCAGAAGCACCATTGTCTGCCAGTGTAAGTAGCACCATGGTGGCTTGTCTGCCAGTGTAAGTAGCACCATGGTGGCTTATAGTGGGTCTGGGTCCTGCTCCTCACTCTCAACACCCTAAACAACAAAAGTCAGAAGGGAAGTAACAGTCTTGGGTGTCATCTTGAGTGGATTGAGAACACCATGGAGACAAGGCTCAGGGCACGTCTAGGATGAAATTTCCAGGTTCGGTTTCACGTCAAGGGTTCTGACCTACAGAGATGTAAGATGATACATGCTGTGATGGTGGTGGTTTGCCTGATGGTAGTGATGGTGACGGTGGTGAAGTTGATGGTGGTGGTGACTGTCTTGTTAGGGTTACTGTTACTACCATGAAACACCATGACCAAAAGCAACCTGGGAGGCAAGGTCTTATTTCACTCATGGTTCCATATCGTCATCATCATCAAAAAGCAAGGGCAGGAACTCAAACAGGACAGGAAGCTGGAGGCAGGAGCTGAGGCAGAGGCCATAGAGGAATGCTGATTCCTGGATTATTCCTGGTGGCTTTTCCAACCTGCTTTCTCATAGATCCCAGGAATACAATGGGCTGGGCTCTCCCCCATTGATCACTAATTCAGGAAATACCCAAGCCAGATCTTACAGAAGCATTTTCTCGATTGAGGCTCCCTCTTCTCTGATGACTCTAATTTGTGTCAAGTTGACATAAAACTAGCCAGCTCAGTGATGGTGGTGATGATGCTGGTGATGGTGGTGGCGGTGGTAGTGATGATGGTGATGGTGGTGATGATGATGGTGGTGGCAGTGATGATTTGTTTTTGTTGTTTGGGGTATTGAATCTAGGGTCTTGTGCATGGTAGGCTTGTGTTCTCCATTGAGCTATAGTCCCAGACCTCTTTCTACTTTTTATTTTTAGAAAAGATATCACTAAATTACCCAGACTGGCCTTGAACTCACTCTGGAGCCCAGACAGGACTGGAACTTGTGATGCTCTTTCCTTAGTCTCCTTGATTGTTGTCTTAAATAATGAAGTTCATGGTCATATAGCAGCAATAGGAAATGAATACACACTCTAGTTGGCTGAGCCATCTCTCCAGCCATGGAATTTTTAATCTGAAAGTGTATAATTCCTCTCTCTCTCTCTCTCTCTCTCTCTCTCTCTCTCTCTCTCTCTCTCTCTGTGTATGTGTGTGTGCATGTATATGTGTATGTGTTCTTGTCTGTGTGGACACATGTGGTGTGCAGAACTCAATGTGTGTGTTTCCAATCACTTCTCTTTCCACTTTATTGTTTGAGACAAGATCTCTCACTGAGCCTGAAGCTTGCCCTTTGGGCTAGATTGGCTTGCCAGCAAGCTTCAGGGGTCCTTCTATCTCCAGTTCCCCAGTGCTGGAGCTACAGACATGCACTATGATGCACAGTTTCTAGGTAGATCCTGGGCATTGAACTCAGGTCCTCACACAAGTGCTTTGCCTACTGAGCCATTTCCCAGTCCTCACTCACTGGTTCTTGTGTATTCGCAGTCATGCAACCGTTGTCAGTATTTAATTCTAGAACATTTTTCCCAGCCCCCCCCAAAGAAGCTCGGCACACACAAGCAGTCACTCCTCATTCCCCTTAATGTCCCAGCCCCTGGCAACTACTAATATGCTGTCTGTTTCTATGGATTCTGAACAGGCTGTATAGATGGAATCACACACTCTGGTCCTCCGTGCGTGGCTTCTTCCATTTAGTGTAATATTTTCCAGGCTTATACATTATGTGGTTTAGATTGGTCCTTCGCTCGTTTTGACGACCACACCACATTGTTCACGCATTTATCAGTTGATGGGCATCTGATATCTTCACTGTTTGGCTCTCATGAACAATGCTGCCGGGAACATTTCGTACTTGGTCTTGTGTGAATGCAGTTTGGTTCTTTTGAGCACCTACCTCAGCCGTGCCTCTGTCTCTAAATTGATAGGTCCTATGACAGTGTCATGTTTAGCTAGCAGCTCTCGAGCTAGTCCCCACAGTGGCTCTATCTTACACTCCCACCACTACTTAATTTATTTTGTATGCGTGTTTTGCCTGCATCTATGCAAGTGCACTATGCACATGGCAGTACCTGGGGAGGCCAGAAGGTGTCGGATGCCTTGGGACTGAAGTTGCACAGTTATGAGCCATCACATGCGTGCTGGAAACCAAACCCTGGTCCTCTGCAAGAGCAGCTGGTGCTGTTAATCCCCGAGTCATCTGTCCAGTTGTCTCCTGGCCCATACGATAGCACTTGTTTTTCCCGTATTCTTGCCAAACCTTGTTTTCCATTTCCAGATGATAGTCAGCCATCCTTCTGAGTGGGGCATGGTTGCTCATGGCCACAGTGACATTTCCCTAGTAACTAGTGATGCTGAACATGTTCTCATGGGCTTATTGGACACTTGAGTATCTGCCTAGTCAAACTATCTGTCTGTTATACATTGGATTGCTACATTACTATATTACTATTAGTAATAAAGTATCTTGATATATTTTGGGTATTAGACTTTTATTTATCTTTTGGGGGTGTGTATGGTGTGTGTGCATGCACACGTGCTTATGCATGCATGTTTACACACTCATTCATACACTCACGCAAGCACACACACTCACACTTCCACACATTCTCACTCCCACACCCTCATGCATGCTAACACACATTCACAACCTCATTGAGTCACAATCACACTCATATACAGATCCTTACACACTCAAAAGCTCATATACACACTTAGACTCATGCACATACACTCCCGCACACAAACTCACAAACTCATACATGTAAACACACTTATACAAGCACATCCACACATGCTCACACTGGGCCACACACATTCACACACTCAAATTCATACAAACACACACATAACACACTTCACACACACACACACAAGCACACACTCACACACTCTCTCTCTCTCTCACACACACTCACACACACACAAGCACACACACACAAGCACACACACACTCACACACACACACTCACACACACACACACACACTCACACACACACACACACACTCACACACACACACACACACACGCAGATAGTTCCCCTCTACTCCCTAGGTCTTTGCGTTTTCACTTTGTTTTTGAGACATGATCTCTCTTGTTTTGTTTTCCCACTAGCTAGTCTGAGTTTCCAGGTAAATTTCCCTTTTCTACCTCCCATCTCACCACGGGAACCCTGGGAATAAAGACGTGCTCCTGTCTTAGGTCATCAGGCCTGCTTGGCAGATGCCTTTACTCAGTGAACCATCTCCCCATCCTCACAATCATTTCTTTATCAACTGGGGATTGGCTGCAGAACACCGTCTAGATTTCCTAGTGATGCATTTCCCTTTGAGACCTGTAGCTGGAGTTTCTTTCCCATCTGGTTAGCCCCAAATAAGCATACTAAGAGATATTCATTATAAACTGTTTGGCCTATGCCTTGGGCATCTTATTGGCTAGCTCTCTCTTAATTATTAATCCATTTCTATTAATCGAAGTATTTCCACATGGTCTTATCTTACCAGAGAAGGGTCTGGACTGTTACTCCTTCCTCCACTACATGGTGCCTCCTGGCAGCCTCTCTCTGCATCCTATCCAGAGCATTCTTCTCATCTGGTAGCCCCACCTATACTTCATGCCTGGCTATTGGCCAATCAGTGTTTTATTCATCAACTAATAAGAGAAACACATATACAAAAAAAATATCCCCCATCAGAGGCCCATCTCTCTTTTCTTAAAAGGGCATTTAAGGCTCCAAGTCTAATACTTCTTTGCAGTTCATTTTGGGGGGAATTTCTGGGCAGACAAATATCATCAAACATGATGCGTCTATAATTTATCTTTGTTTTTGAGACAGGGTCCATGCATCCCCAGCTGACCTTGAATTTACTAGCTAATTGGAGGATGACCTCAAACTTCTGCTCTTTCTGACCCATCTCTCAGATGCTGGGATTACAGGTTTGTGTCATTGTGCCTGGTTTATAATCCAGGCCCTAAAGCATGTCAGGCAAGCTCTGTACCAACAGAGTCACATCCCTGCCATCTACCTAACTTTTATTAGTGTACTTTGCAGGCTCCATGAATTAGCCTAAGAGAGTTAGAAGAAAAATATTTCTTTCTTAGTGGAATATAAATAAATTCATCTAACAGAAACCATTTTAAAGACTCTTATTTTGGTGTATGTGCATGTGAGTGCAGTGCCTTCAGTGGTCAGAAGAGGGCACCAGATTCCCCTGGAGCTGGAGTAACAGGCAGTCGTCAGCTGTCCATCATGGGTGCTGAGAACAGAATCTGATTCTCTGCAGGAGCAACAAGTGCTTTTTTTTTTTTTTTTTTTTTTTTTCCCCTCATGACAGGGTTTCTCTGTGTAGCCCTGGCCCTCTTGGACTCATTTTATAGACCAGGTTGACCTTGAACTCACAGAGATCTGCGTGTCTGCCTCCCTAGTGCTGGGATTAAAGGTGTCTACCTCACCACTCCCTCAAACAAGTACAGTTGACTTAAGCCATCTCCTCAGCTCCGAGAAGAGAGGCTCCCATAACAAAATGGAATCTGGGCCATGGCAGTGGGACTGCCAAATCCTAACCATTAGACCTTCTTAGAAAATCCATCTACTTTTTAAGAAGCTTACCATCACAAAGCTCATCTACTTGGCTCATGAAGCATTAAAATGTAGAGAATTTGGTCTCCCACTGTCCAGCTAGTTGTGAGTAAAGCCCAGATTGACGATGGATGCCGGTCTCATTTTTAACACAGTGGCTGCCTGCTCCGTGCCTGACTGTCCCCATCAGCAGCTGAGCTCGGAGTTTGTCCTCTCATTTGGCCCAATTTGGGTGAAGGTCCGGGTCAATCCAACTCTTATGTATGGATATAAACTTACCCATCACCTCTTTCCAATGACTCTGTGAGACAGGATCACCCCCATTTTATAGATGCTGAATTCAGGGCCAGTGAGAAAGAAGGAGAAGTTGAACCACAGGGGACTGCTTCCAGTAAATGGCTGTGTTACATATTCTGGAACCATCACACAGCATTGCAGAGAGCCCTGCTTGCCAGATCTGTCCCAGAGGCGCAAATGGGGCTTATCTGGTGAGCTCGTTCACTGTGTGCAAATGGTCCTAATTGCTTAAAAACAGTGTGCTGTCTTAAATAGGTTAGACAGTCCCTTCTGCAATCTTGTTTGTACTATTAATTTGAGTAACAAACTCTTAATGAAGGCAGGCTGAGAGAGGATTACAAAATCCTATTTCTTGGAGTTGGGTCTGGGGGTGTTGGCTGGCATGTGTTTCTCAACTGTGCTACCAAGAGCCCTTGGGATAAGGGGCCTCCAAATGCAGCAGTCATCTGAATTATTAAACGTGGGGCTAAAACCAAAGTGGCTTCTTATTCTATTACCAAAGAAACATAAGAATGTTGCCAGTGCAATCTTGCCAACATAAGGTCCTGCCGGGCCCGTTCAGCAAACAGATAAGACGCTGTTTTAATTAGCACACTAATGGTCTCCATCAAATGAATGTGGGGAGAGCTGAATCACAGTTTATTTTGTTAAGTGGGCTCTATGGTGCTCCCTGTGGCCTGACATCAGTGCTCCACTGCTGTGCAGCCCAAGAGTCCCCCATCAGACTTGTGTGGCTCCATGTGAGAGGCAGGGACCCAATGCAGACCTAGCTATTCTAGAAACCTATTGGAGAAGTTGAAAATGAGAGCTGCTAAGCTTCCCCAAGTGTGGGTCCAAGCTTAAGCAATCCGGGATCACTGGGGAAGAGAAGGAGTGGGAGGGGTCACTGGGTAGAGGCGGGCCGGGCAGCAGGCTAACCTGGTAGGCATGAGGCTACCATAAGGCCTAACCTCTAGCCGCCCCTAAGCCTTGTGTGATGAAGACAGCCACTCCACAGACATTATGAAGGTTAATATTGTTAGGGTAACAAGATAAAGAGCCACCCAGGAGACGTACCTTTGGGCACATCTGGGAGGGCATTTCTAGACTAGATATTTAGAGAGAAGAGCCACCTTGAATGCGATGGCTCCTTTTCTTAGGCTGGGGTCCCGGACTGAATGCAAAGGAGGAATGGAGTTCTCAGAGTTCTGCTTTTCCTGCTTCCTGACTGCAGGCGTCACATGACCACCCACATCATGCTCCTGCCACTAAGACCATCACGGACTGCACCATCAAGCTGCAAGTTAGAATAGATCACTTTTTCCTAGGAGGAGGAAATTTCAATTGGGAAAATGTCCCTGTTACATTGCCTGTAGGCAAGTCTACAGGGGCATTTTCTTGGTGGGTAATTGATGTGGCCAGGCCTAGCTTGCTGTGGACAGTGCTCCTGACCCATATAAGAAGGGTCCCTGGCAGTGAGCAAGCCAGTAAGCAGCATCCTCTGTGGCTTCCGCTTTAGTTCCTGCCTTGGGTTCCTGCCCTGATTTCCCACAATGGACTGTGATGAGGAAAGTATAAGCCGATAAACCCTCCCCTCCCCAGGCTGCTTTGGGCCGTTCATTACAGCAACAAAAAGCAGTTGTGTTTGCCAGGCAGTTAGCAGCTGAAATAAGAAAAGCAAGTAACACACCCAAAGCTGGCACCACCAATACACTCTCCCCCCAGGTGACCCGAGGGGCACACTGGATGATGCCACCTCGTGCTTGGACACCATTCAAGTCAGACATTGGCCACTGGTGTCATTCTCCACATGCAGTGCTCAAGGTTCCTTGGAGGAAGGCAGGGCCTTTGAGTCTGCAGCACCTATGGTCCAAGGAACGTAGCGATACGGTGTTTGCGGTTTGTCCCCAGGGCTTACATACTAAGCATTTAGTCACCAGGGTGGCATGCGAAAGGACAGGATCTTCATGAGACAGAGTCTAATAGAAGGTGGCTAGGTTATTGGAGGCATGCCCTTGGGATGGATTAATGCCGGTCTCAGGGAGGGAGTTAGTTCCAGGAAGAGTCATTTGTTATAAAAACAAAACAAGGTTGTTTCCTCCTCCAGCTCCCCAAGTGATCAGATCCGAATACTCCTACCTTTGATATCATCCACCACAAGGCCCTGGCCTGAGCTCACATGATGCTGGCACTATGTTCTAAATCTCAGAGCTGCAAGCAAAGTAAACCTCTTTTCTTTGCAAGCACCTAGCTTCAGGTATTTTATGACATCAACAGAAATGGGCACATACAGGAATAGGGAAATCGGGAAGAGCTCCCCATGCCCACCCAGTGCTAGAGAATTAAGGCAACACAACCACGGCCATGGCGGACTATCACCCAGACAGAAAGATGGCTTCTGTGTTGACGCTGACAGATGTAGAATGAGGACAGAAAAGTGTCCCCACTCCCATACAGCCTCTTCCTTCCATAGTGGTCTGCGCTGGTGGTCAGTGCTACAGTGATTTGTCCCAGGGACAGCGGGTGCCCTCTACTGGTGTGATGAGAGCAGCATCATGGTATTTACTCTTCTCATCTCTGTGAAAAAGCACCTGACAAAAAAGGAAGAGAAGGTTTGTTGTGGCTCACTGTTGGAGGATGCACAGTCCGTCATGGCTGGGAAGGTATGGCAACAGGTGCAGGAGGCAGCTGGTCACGTTGTATCGACTGACAGGAAGTAGGAAGCAGAGAGAGATGAATGCTGGTACTCAGCTTGCCATCTATTTATTCAGCCCAGAGGGTGGGGTTGCCCATGTTCAGCGGGGGTGGGAGGCTTGGGGGTGGGTGGGGGTGGGGTCTTCCCACCTCAACTAATCCAGGTTAGAAATTCCCTCACAGACAATGTCCAGAGGTTTATCTCCTTTGATTTTCCTGATGAAGCCCTGTAATCCCACATGGAAAGCTTCAGGTATAACTCCATGATGGTCAGTTTTCAAAAATCCTAACCAGTGCATCTCAAGCCATCATGGCCACTGCCAAGAGAAGCTTGGGGAAGACGTCTTCTAGGAGCAGATTAAGGAGTCACAAAGACTACAGGTGACACAGTCTTCCCCTGTGGAATCCTGGGAGGAAAGGGGCATCAGATGCAGGCTCAGGGAGCCTTGGATAAAGTATGGGCTTGGTCAATGAGGCAGAGTCAGCAGATGGACAAGTAAGCAAGCTGAGGAGAACGTGCTAACAATAGAGGAAGCCCGTATGAGGGTGGCGAATGTACCCTGGTGCCATCCCTGAAACTCTTACATCTAACAAAGTCTAAAATAAAAGCATGTTAAAGGGGCCTGGAGAGATGACTCAGTACTTAAGAGCACATCCTACTCTTGCAGAGGACCCAGGTTCGATTCCCAGCACCCACACAGTGACTCACTACTGCCTGTAACTCCAGTTCCAAGGGATTCGATGCCTTCTTCTGTACTCCTTGGGCACTATACGCCCACCTCCAGATGCATATGCAGCCCTGAAAGAGAGCTGAGGACACCTGTAAACCCAGCCTATGGTGGGGAAGGTTGGAGGATGGCTACACGTTTGAGGCCAGCCAGAACTGCATAGTGACATCCGGTCTCAAAGGAAGCCACAACCAAATGAATGAATTGTAATGATAGAATTCTCTGAAGCCTTCCAGGCAGGCTCCAAATAAAACCCAGACTTCTTACCCTGGCCGACAGCGCCTTGAGACCTGGCCTTGTCTATTAAGCACCCTAACTTTGCCCTGGGTATCACCTTCCCTGTGTGAGTCTTCATATGCCAGCTTCCGTACCACTGTTAGGAGAAGCCACCTTGAGAGCAACCTCACATCTCTGCAGTGCATGTTGTCTCTGCTGTGTGTGCTGTCCCATTTCCTTCCAGTGCTAAAGCCTGTGACAGTTTGCCATGACATTATCCCTCATGCCTATCCACCCATCTTTGAGGAAGGGAGGCTGGATGTCTACATGTCAATCATGTTTGTTGATCAGCCTGCCACCCCCTTCCTGAACCTCCCTGTTCCCTCAAATGGGTACATTTTCTGGTTTCCACTATACATCACAACTTTGTTCTTCTCATTTCCCATGCTTCTCATCCATGCTCTGTGTTTATGTGCATGTATGCATGTTCATGTGTGTGCATACACATGTATGTGTACATGCATGCAAATGGCAGAGGACAGCCTCATATGTCATTCCTCACATGCACTCCAGAGTCTTGACTGGCCTGGAGCGCACCCAGAAGGTCAGCAAGCCCAAGGGGTCCTACAGTCTCAGCCTCCCCAGCAGATGGATTCCAATTGCATGTAGAATCCAAGGAATCGAACTCACGTTCTTCAGCTTGAAAGGCAAGCACTTACCAACTGAGGCGCCTCCCCAGCACTAGCCATTCTCCATAAATACAGTCTCTGGACTGGGTATTCTGCAACTGGGAAGAGACTGTTACCATTTAATCGCAGCTGCTGAGTTCTACATCCCAGGAAGACACGCACTTGCACAGTGAGGACCCACAATGAACACAGTCATTAGCGTGCTGCATTATTCCGCTGTTTTCAAACTATATTTTGTTAAAATGCCAAAAGTAGCTAACTGAGCCAGAAGCCTGAAAAGTACGTAGGGAGTCGAGGACGCTCCCTTGTCTTGCCCACGGGAACGAGGAGGGACGTGGTGTTTCTGAGAGGAAGCCATTCTTCAGATTCTCCTGCCCCAAAGCTTCCCACTGAGCTGGCTGCTGTGTGGTCTGTGGAATCTTCCAGAATGAATGAAAAGCCAGTATATCTTTGTGCTTAAGGCGTGTTTCCAATTATCTGTGCTGACAGAGCAGAGAGCATCTTCCTCCTAGGAAGGATGTTCTCCAGAGGGGAAGTCAGTGTTTACTGGGGGGTGGGGGTCCGGGGAGAGGGGTTGGGAGTGTAATGGGCACAGTTTCCCTTTGTGCTAAGAACTACACCGCCCGGCTCTCTGTTTATGAATGGCTCAAATGGTAAAAATGCTATACTGTGTGTATTTTACCACAATCAAAAGAGACCCAGGGATACATCTTTAAAACTCAAGCCACAAAAATAGTCATAATATTCTGATAGTAGGAAAAAACAGCATCAATCGTAGTGTGGGGGAGAGTACATTTTTTATTTTTAAAATCACGAAATAAAGAAATCAAGTAGCAATGGGCTGTTTCTAGGGAGAATGGCTTCCAGTCTCTTTGGAGGCTGTATTTTTCCAATTATATATCCTGCAGTAAATGTTTATATATCTTTTGTAATCAGAAAAGCACGTAAGAAGACACAGGCTGCGAATGGGCTTCCTGCTGGTGGACTGTGTATTTTAAAGTTGTCCCAATGGCAAATGTCATGCTGTGTTGTATTTTAACACACACACACACACACACACACACACACACACCCTGTCTTTTTCATTTATTTAGTGTATGAGTGTATGAGTGTGTGTATGAGTGTATGTATGTGTGTGTATGTGTGTGTGTATGTGCGTGTGTCTGTGTGTTGTGTGTCTGTGTGTTGTGTGTCTGTGTGTGTGTATGTGTGAATGTGTGTGTATGTGTGAATGTGTGTGTGTGTGTCTGTGTGTGTGTGTGTGTGTGTGTGTGTATGTTAAAACAGTGTGTGTGCACGCTGAGGTTACAGACTCTCCCAGCCAAACTCAGTTTTCTGTGAGAGCTGAGGATCTAAACTCAGGTCCTCACACTTATGAAGCAGGCACATAAGGGACAAAGCCAGCTCCCCAGCCCCCCAGTCCCCCACCCAGTTCCTCAAACCCCCAGTCCCCACCCAGTTCCCCATCCCCTCAAGTCCCCCCAGCACACAGACACCCAAACCTCCAGCCCCTCAGTCCCCCAGCATCCCCAGCCCTTCAGTGCCCCCGCCCTCAGCCCCCCAGCTCCCTAGTCCCCTAGGCCCCTAAGCCCCCAGCCTCTCAGCCATTCAATTCAGCCCCTAAACCCCAGCTCCCCAGCCCCTCAGTCCCCCCACACTCCAACCCCTAAACCCCAGCTCCCCGGCCCCTCAGTCCCCCCCCAGGCCCCAGCCCTTAAACCCCAGACCCCAGCCCCTAAACCCCAGCTCCCCAGTCCCTCAGTCCCCCAGACCCCAGCCCCTAAACCCCAGCTCCCCAGCCCCTCAGTCCCCCAGACACCAGCCCCTAAACCCCAGCTCCCCAGCCCCTCAGGCCCCCAGACCCCAGCCCCTAAACCCAGCTCCCCAGCCCCTCAGGCCCCCAGACCCCAGCCCCTAAACCCCAGCTCCCCAGCCCCTCAGACCCAAACCCCCCAACTCCCCAGCTCCCCAGCCCCCAGCTGCTCAGGCCCCCAGCCCCCCCCCCAGTTCTCCAGTCCCTGAGCTTTCCAGCTCCCCATCCTAAATGTCTTTGGGGAGGGGAGGCAACTAATTCTGGACCCCCACAGCCGCTGGGTCTGGGAATCAGAGGAGGCTGAGTTAAGTGGAAGGCAGAGATTGGAAAGAATCAGGGCCATTGCAAGTTCCTAGATCCAATCCAGGCAGGAAAACCTTCTCTCCAGGAGGGTCGGGCTTGATTCGGGCCCCCTAGGATTTGATTTAGTTACAGAAGGTTCTTGTTTGGCTTTGTTTTTTGCAAGAATTCACTCTATTTATTGAGATTCAAATTGAGGCCAGGTTAAAGCCGACCCTCCTCTGATCTAGCAGGTAGCCCGCTGAGTGTGATCGAATCAAGGTGATTGTAAGAATAAATAGCAATCTTCAGCCGGGTAAACTGTGCTCCTGAATTGAGCGAGGCCGCATCCCTTTGACACTCATTACAAATAAAGACGTATCGCACATGGGTGGTGTTTGCCACCTGCCAACGTGCTTTTATGGTTTTGTTTATTGTGCCACGAGGTTCGTCTGTTGAGGTGGGTAGTTCCAGAGCACCCCTCCACACCTCACCCCTGCCCTCGCCAAGAGCTGTATGTTGGGCAGGGGGGAGTGGGAGAGAGCTGGACTAGAGCAGAACTGCCCTGTGTGTGTATTGGGGCGTGGGGGGAGCAGCAAAGAAGGCAGGAGGTGGGAAAACTGGGAACAGATTCATCCTAAGTGACTGTTAAAGGGGCCTAATCAAGTTTGCCCCTGGTAGGACAATGAGATGCTGTCCTACTTGGGAATCTGGGGGGAACTATGGCCTCAGAGGTCCCTCCCGCAAGGCTGAGGTGGGAAACTTATCTACCACCTGTAGTTGCCTGGAGCTCCTTTGGGGGCGCTGCAGTCCGGGCAGTGCCAAGGCTGTTCTTGGTGGGCAAAGCACCTTTCAGCATCCTGGAGGATCCTGGCAAGCCGTGGGACTGAGAGGCCACTGGCTTCCCTGACCTTGTCTGCCAACAGGGGAAAGATGTGACACAGTCTGTCTCACAGACAGGAAGGAAACCCCCGTGGCCAGGGAGGCAGGTTGTGGGCCGGGCTGGGGGATTTCAGACAGAGCACAGTTCTGCCGGGCCGCCTCTGAGTTAAGTTCCATGAAAGGCCATGATGGGCACAGATAACGCACTCGGCTATTCCCCGTTGCTTTCTGTGCTCACCATGGGTACCAGCAGCCCTGCAGACAGAGGCCATGGTGAAGGGAGTGCTGTGACCAACAGGAGATGCCACACTGCAAGGCCCTGGCATTGATGGTGAGACCCCCGGCCTCTCTTGCTTTATCTATGAAACGGGATGGTGACAGTTTTGAAGTCCCTGTGGTAGCTGTGTGAATATTGACATTAGGTATTCAGTGACAAGAGCCTCTGGACTCCAGACTTCCCACTCTCACCCCTGGGACAGCACCCATGCCATGGTGTTCCAGGGAGCCCAGAAGAACCTAATGTGCCTTGCTGTGACACTCACTACCTTCATTCTTCAGTAACCTGTCATCGCGTCCTTGCCTGAGTCAGGTCCAGGGTCTGGAGACACCAGTGTACAAAAACCCAATAGGCAAGAAAGACAGCCAAGGGAGACCTTGACTCCTGGGGCCCATAAGGAGTTCAAACAGGGGCCAACTCTGAAATCCCGAGGTAGAGGAGGAGGCAAAGCCCCCTGCTGCACCCTCCTTCTCCATGATGCTGGGGAATAACCCCAGGCCTAATTATTGCTTTGTGGCTCTGCAACCTTCAGCTGGTGGCTCCAAGTTTCCTAACTAGTAAAACAGTGCAGTGTCTAATATGCAGGGCTATTTTGAGAAGTAAATAAAGGGATTTAGCTCAGTCATAGTTGCCCAGGGTGTTCAAGGCCCTGAGATTGACCCCTAACACTGAAAAAAGAAGAAAAGTAAATGAATTATCTCAAATAAGTGCCTAGTGGGTGTTAGCAGTTGCTGTGAACTTGTGATTGTGTGTGTGCACACATGTCTGTGTGCATATGTGCATGCAAGCATGTGCAAAGGAGTACATACATGTGTTTGTGTGGTGTGGAGGCCAGAGCTCAATTTTGATTGTAATTCCTGTCCACATGTCTTGTTTTGGGAGCCTGGCTAGCTACCCAGCAAGGTTTATGTATCTCCGCCTCCTCAGACTTGGGATTACAAGGGCATGACATCACCCTGGCTTTTCTTCGTAGGTTATAGGGATCCGAACTCATGTTTTCATGCTTTTACAGCAAGCATTTTATCCTCTGAGCCAACTCCCCCAGACTGTGCTCTAGATCTTTTCAAGACCCTCTTCTGACTAGGCTGTGAGCTCATCCCACCCCACCCCTGTATTCCTGGGCCCTGGAGAAGGCCCTGTCCTGGAATGACAGAGAGACGAGCAGGTCCGTAGATGGAAACCCATGCCCTAGTTCTGGATAGAACAGAGCCAAGCCACATGGCTGAATGGTAATGTGCCTAAGGCTCGATGCCAGACAGACCTAGGTGGCATCCCAGCTTTACTCCCATCACAGTTGTGTAAAGAAGCAGGCTACTTTGCTGTCTTGAACTCTAGTTTTCTCAGTTAAAGTGGTGGCATTAACTTAGACTTCACAGGCCTGTTGTGGATTGCCAACGGCCACCAAGTCAGTGACTTAAATGATGGCCACCCACTTCTCATAGGCACCTCTGGATTGGCAGCTTGTGCTGGGTTCAGCCTTTGGTTCTGCTGGGCTCAGTTTCAGCATCTGTGGTCAAGGCCAGTGGGTGATCTCACTCCTAGGTTAGCTTCTTGGCTTGCCATTGACTGGGGTTGTTGTACCATATCGTCCTGTGGCTAGCCTGGCTCGTCTTCACAGTGGCAGCCTGAAGGCTTCTCTGAACAAGGTGAGCAAACCATTCTTTCTGGGGCTGGGTAGACGGTGAGCAAAGTGCTTGCAGCAGAAGCATCAGACCTTGACTTAGATCCCGAGCACCCACGTTTAAAAAGGGGGTGGATCCCTGGAGCTCACTGGCCAGCCAATCTAGCTGAACTGGTGAGCTCCAGATTCAGAGAGAGACTCTCAAAATAGAAAGTGGAGTGTGCCTGAGGAAGACCTGACTCCTGGCCTCTACATGTGTGAACATGTATGTGCAACTCACAAGAACACAGATCCAAATGTATGTACACACACACACACACACACACACACACACACAATCAATTTCTAAGCTTCCACTATGGCAGATATGCTACTCTCCCACAGAGGTCAAAGCAAGTCATGTGACCTGATTCTAGGGGTGAAAAAAATTGGTGGGCAAGAGAGTGAGAAATTCATTCCTTTATCGTGCTTTGTGTGAGGGTAATATGAAACAATAGAGGCCAGATGAAAGTGGCATCTGCCTGTGGTCCCAGGTTCTTGGGAGGCTAAGGCAGGAGGATCTCTTGAGCTCAGAAGTTAAAGGCTAAGCAAGACTCCATGATGAAGCTTGGTTTAGAAGGGTTCCCTACAAGCTCGTGGAGTGGAGAATTGTTTGGTCACTGATGAGCTTCCTAGAACTGATTAGTCCCTGAGGATCAATAGATCCTACCCTAATCAGTGGATTCTGTTGATGGAATCATAATTGGATGGTGTTATTAGGAGATTGTATTAAAGGAGGAGGTAAGGCCCCATTGAGGGAAATAAGCACTTGAAAATTGAAATTTGCCTGGTCTTTTTACTCCCTCTGCTCTTTTCTGAGCTGCTTTGCACCACTACACAGTCCAGCCTCAAAGCTCTGCCTTGACAGATTCAGACACAACGGATTCAGGGGTCCATGGATGGCCCCTCTGAAACTGTGAACCAAAATAAACCTCTACTCCTTTAAATTGTCCCCATGCATTTATCTCACCAAGGTGCACAGGATGCCCAAGTCTCTTAAAGATGAAACAAAATAAACATGTTTTAAATGACACAAAGAGCTTTGGTGGCATGTGTCTGGAATCCCAGCAGGAGGATGCCCACAAGTTTAAGGTTAGCATGGTCTATGTAGAGAGTTCTAGGACAGCCAGGGCTACTTAGTAAGACCCTATCTTAGAGCCAGAGAGACGGCTCAGGTGTTAAGAGCACTTGTTCTTTCAGAGACCCGGGTTCAGTTCCCAGCACCTACATGGCAACTCACAACCTTCTATAACTCCAGGGGATCTGATGTCCTCTTCTGGCCTCTGTGGGTACTAGGCATGCATGCAGGAGGCACACAGACAAATATTTAAACACTCACATACACACGATAAAAATAAGTGTTGTTTTTAAAAGATCATTTTCCAATAAATAAGCCTATAAGCCTGGGTGTTCAATTAATGTGTAGATAAAGACTGCATTTCTCTCTTTGGATATTCTTAGCATAAAAGATGGATCTGAGAGAGTTGCACTACTCTGGGCACTGATCTTAGAATGATCATAATGTTTTATTGCTTGTACAGGGCTTAAAGTCTCTTGTAATGATATTCTGTCTTCCCTTCAAATGATGGCCCTCTGCCTGCATGCTTGGACCCTCTTATCCCCTCAGATCACATGGCTGCACTCTTCTGATTCCTGGAAAGATAGGGGCTACACTTTGGTCGGGTATGGAAGGAAAATACACAAGACAGAACTTTGGCCTGCAATTCTTCAGATCAAAAGATCCCATGACTAGAATCTCAGATAGGAGGGAAACTAAGGCAGAATAGAAAAATAGGAGATATTATGGACTATGGGGAGAGAAAGGAACCATGTACCTTGGAATGTGGGTGAAACCTCTTACTGTCTGAGAAGCAAAAATTCCAACATAACTAACAGCATTTGCAGTGAAGGCTTTCCCACATAGAGCATCCCTTCCATACATAGGTTGATTTTTTTGTTTTGTTTTGCATGACCCAGCTTTACAACCTGAATACACATTACTTTGAGTAGGACCTTATCCCTTCTGCAAGACATTTTAATTTGTCTTGGCATCTCAGATCAGACCTTGTGTTTGTGAATGTACCTTACCTGCCTGAATCCCCGAGAGACTAAGTTTATTTTATGGATTGTCACCCTGCAGGAGCCACCTGCATATGACTCTGCAAAGACAATGAAGTGTGGGTTTTACTGAAGCCCACACCTTCACTCTGAGTGGGTCTTGCTTTCTTCCTGTAGACCTTTTTCTTTCTCTTAACCCTTGCCCTCCAGCCTATAGTAACATATATTTATTAGACCCAACTCAGCTTTTTTTTTTTTAAATCACTTAAATAAAACAAGGTCTCATATAGCCCAGGCTAGCCTCAAACTTGCTATGCAGCCAAGGCTGGCCTTGAATGACTCATCGTATGTGCACATATCAAGAGCTGAGATCACAGATTGGCACTACCATGACTGGCTTAGTGATTTTGTTTTTTTAAAAATCTTTTTGGTGCATTGTGCCATTCTCATTTTCCTCTGGGATGTGAAGATGGTAGGTAGTCAAGCCACATGCCCTACCTTGACATCAGTGAGGGATGGCAGCTTCCATCTCTACTGCGCATCTGCAGAGCCCTAGGGCTGAAAACGTTAGTGTTTCCTTCTCTTTTCACACAAAAAAAGCAATTGGGACTCAGTTACCATCTCTCCTTTTTTTTTTGTTTTTTGTTTTATTTTGACCTGTTTCTCACTTTGCTGTTTGTAGAACCTTCCCTCCAGGCTGTCTTTTCTTCTGTTCCCTAGCTCCCTGAAGGTGTCTCCTGCCCTGGTTTCATCTCCTTTCTGCCACAGCCTCAAATCTGCCTAGGGGCTGCTCCTAGCTGGAACTTCAGCTTCAGGGAAACGTGGGGGTGGGGCATAGCTGCAGGGCCCTTCCAGGTAAGGCTGACAAAACCCAGAAGCTCTGGATGCCAGGATGCCATTGTCCACGTGTCTCCCTGCCAGGGTGAACCCTCCTCTTCCTGGGGCGTGGTTACTCCAAACCTGTAAGGGGAAAGTGCCTTTCTGCTTGAAGCTGGAGGGTCTCAAGAGGGCCTGAAGTCATCCAAGGAAAATGTCCCTGTTCTGACCTGGGAAATCAGTGACTGGCAAGCAGGACAGTCTTGAACCGGCCCCCACCCCCAGCAGAGTGGGTACTTACTGCCTGAAGCCTGGAAGCCCTAAAATAGGACTAGCTTTCATCCTGAGAAACCTCAGACCTTCTCAGATAAGAGCACACAGCATAAACACTGACGACCTGGCTCCTCAGAGGCTTGGGCAAGGGAGCTGCAGCATGTGGGGGTTGGAGGGGAGACCTGACCTTCCAATTGGACCCTCTAGGACAGCTGGGGGTTCTTCTGGGATATGTCTTGGAGCTGTCCTTGAGATGCTGGCTTAATAGGCAGTGCATTGTTCGCAACACTGGCCCTGAGCTTGGTGGGGACAAACCCGTTTTACAGATGTAGGCATTGAGAAAATGATTGATTGGTATGGGGAAAGCATGGTTAGAAAAATCCCAGTGGTAGAGCTGGTGTCTAGCCAAGGTGAGGCTGGCTCATTTGTTTGGGGTTTTGAGACAGGGTCTCATGAATCCCAGACTGGCCTCAAACTTAATATATAGCCAAGGATGACCTTGAATTTCTGAGCCTCCTGTCTCTACCTCCCAAGTGCCTAGTTTATAGATAATGGTCCCACCACACCCAGTTTATACAGTGTTGGAGACGGAACTCAGAGCTCATGCCTGCTGGCAAGTACTTGAGCAAGCCACACCCCCAGCCCCTCTAGCACACTTTAAAGAAATGAAAAGTCTTCAAAGTCTGTTTCTTTTCTCACCTGTAAATGGGGCTGGGGTAGTGAGGGGTTGTGTACACACGCCTGTGCAATGTTGACAATGTCACTGCACCGAGAACCCTGTATGAAGGATGCCTGGATGGCTCCCTCCCACCAGCCAGCTTTGACTTTCACAATGGGCATCACCAGGGTTGGCTGTGTGTCTGTCTGTCCTATGGTTCCAAAGGGGCAAAGCCCAAATTCTGGGTAGATGCTAGAGGCTGTGTCTGTTTCAGCAGCCGTGCACTTCCAGACAGGACTTGACCTGTCTTCTCTGATTTTGGTGGAGTCCTCAGAGAAGAAGGAAAAACAAAGGACATTTTATTTATGATAGAAAAAGAAATCAACAGGGGGGACAAATCCACAGGCTCAAAGGGAGGGAGCATGTTTAAATAGAGCAAGATGCATTCACTCGGTGGAATATTCTGTGACTATTGAAATGATGTTTACCAAGGGTTTGTAATAACACGGAAGATGCTTATTCTGAAAACGCAGAAGGAAGCAACAGAACTGTATGTTCAGCACAAACACACCCGAGCAAAAACCAAGCCAAACAAAACCCACAAACAAGAAAGAGACCCAAGGGACACGCACCCCGGCAGGATATGCCTTTGGGTGGCAGAATTGAGAATTTTCTCATACATTTCTCTATCTTTCAATTGTCTCTTTATTTATTTTTTTCTATAAAGGGGCATGGACTGGCTTAAAGTGGAAAATAACCCAAATGTCACCTTTCCTTCCCCCAAAGCAGTAAGAACTCTTACTAGAAAAAAAGCAAGACAGATGGCCCTCAGAGAGCCAGCTGATACTTAGGCCAACCAGAAGCTGAGGCCTGGAGGTCGGCAGACCCCAGACTATTCCCCAAGGCAAGTGGGCAGCCTAGACTCCGAGGTTATGGGAAGCAGGTGCCAGAGGGCTACCCCCTGGCTTCAGACATGGCATGGTACCTGTGACCCCGGTAATTATGCTGGCTCCTGCCACCAAGTAAGCTTCTCTCCTAGGAAGCAGACAGAGGGAGCGAGATCAGTTAGTCCTCCAACCCTCTTTCCCCCGCTGATGGTCCTCCTCCGGAGCAGTTCCCCAGCTTTTGTGGCAACGCCCCCTCCCACTCTGTACAGCTCCCCACTCACCCTCGGACACCGTCTCATCAGGACGTCTGATCAGAGCGCTTGGCCAGCTTTGCCCTTGTCTTGGCGGTTGCAACATCTGCCTTCCTGTGCCTGGTTTATGAACCAGCCTGCTCTTCTCCATTGGAACTGTTTCCCCAGCCACAGAGCAGTGCCTGGCCCAGACAGACACACGTGCCTGTGGTTTCACCAGTGAACTCTGATCACCGTGCCTCTCTGTGCTGGACTTCCTGGGTTACCTGGTTCTGCTGTAACCACCTCCTCCATCCCCCAAGCCAGCTCCTCGGCAAGTCAGTGATGATATACCAGCGCTGACTAGCAGCCATGACCGCTGGGTTTCTACTGTAAACAGTTCTGAAGTCATTCTAAGGGCTCATCAGGAATAGACACACGATTGATTGGTGATGTCTGCCACACAGCATAAGGGAGGTACAACAGCCCAATCCCAATATTCCCTTTCTCTATAAAGACCACGCTCATCCCTCACTGAGTCTGGAACACATTTTATTTTATTTTTCACAATTTCCTTGGAATACCTACTGGGTTCCTACCATTGGCTCACCATAGGCTCCTGAAGGCTTCCCTAGTGTGTTCCCTCTTCTCTTGAGTTCCTGGACCTAGAACCGATTCAGCTTGGCAGGGATCTTGTCTTCTGTCTGGCTCATTGCTAGAGGTCGCCCTCAGACCTGGGCTCACTTGTCCTTGGGATCTGGCAGCATCTTTCAAAAACACCTTGCCTCAACCTGGCACCACCACACCAATGCCCCCCTTTTGTAACCAGAGTTTTCTTTGGGCTGCCAGTTCACAAATGATGACACGGAGACTTATTAATTATGAAAGTTCGGCCTTAGCTTAGACTTGTCCCACTAGCTCTCACAATTTAAATTAACCTATTTATTTTAATCTACGCTCTGTCACATTGCTTGTTACCTCATCTCTTTGTATTGGCCATGCTTTCTTTGCAAAGTTCTCTCTCTGCCTGGAAGTCCCGCCTATAGCTCCTGCCTAGCTATTGGCTGTTCAGCTTTTTATTACACCAATGACAGCAATACATTCTCACAGTGTACAAGTATCCCACAGCAGCCTTTGATTCTCTTTACTGAAGCCATCCTTCCCACTGCCCCATGTCCCTCAGAGATTGATGCTAGAGTATTGTCATGGACTTGGCAGAGGGTAGGATTCCTCCCTGCCACCCCCCACCATGGCCCAGATATCCTTTCTTACTCAGCTTTCAATTCAGGAATCACTCAGCTGCTTCCTCCTCTGAGGCCCTTGGCCAGGGATAATCGTCTTGTGTGGTCCAACAAAAGCTCTCTTTTCATCTCCACACCAACTTCATCCTTAGTCTACATTCTAATCCTGCATCTTCCAAAAAGTACTTCAACCTGAGTCCCAGCAGCTTCCGGGCCACACAGGGGTCTGCATGGCCACCCATGGGATCTGGGGAGGATTTAAAGGGACACAGACAGGATCTGGAGTCTTATTTTCCCACTTGTCAGGCCCGCCCCAACTGTGACTCACACCTCGTGGCTCCCTGGCTGGTTCCAAGAGCATCAATGCTTTCCTCCTGATGTCTTTGTCTCCCTCAGAATGGAACGAGGGCACGATTGGCAGGGTAACAAGTCAGATCAGGCTCTCTGTCTTTTTTCCTGGAACTGGGTCCCCTTGGAATTAAAAGATTGAGGCCTGGATGCTCCACTAGAATCTTCCATCTCTTAGCTCCATCCTGGACTTGCTTCTGCCCATTCCTTCCCATCCGACAAGGCAGACAAGATGCCAGACACCGAGAAGGCCATGCTGAGGAGCTGAAGAGTGGCGGCCGTCCTGGTCTACAGGCAGAGAGGGTTCTGAACTCTGGGGAAGAGTGCTGTGGTCAGGTGGTAGTGGGCAAGGCAGAAATCTGGAAAAAGGGAGTCTGGGAGCACATCTGTACGCATCTCCCGAGACCTCAGTTGTGCAATGACTAATATTCAAACAGAACTCATGCTAAGACGGATGCTTCTCTTCCTTCCGGCACACAGAACTTGAGAGAACCAAGTAAGAAGAGTGAACCTTGGTCAGTGTGCTCTGCAAACGGTGTCCCTGTGGGTGCCTTCAGCTTTAGCCATGCCGGTCCTTCTGGCTGAACCTCAGGGGTACCCTGGGCTCCTCCTTCGGTTGTTCCCATCTGTGCTTTAGATGCTTCTAGAAAGTTCAAAGGTGGGCCCCAGTACTTAGGAAGGTGGTCTATGGTGGCTCACAGGAAGTTGAGCAGCCTGAGGGGCCCTCTGGGGTCCCCTGGCACCTGGAACTGTGACTGGGATAAGACTATGGCCCTGAGTTTCAGTGGGGCCCTGAATTAGCCCCTGCCAGAAGTCTGGTTTGAAGTTGAGTGCTGGTTAGCCAGTCATGCAGTTGTGGACACCCACAGCCCTGGGATGCTGGCCCTGGCTTCACTGTTGTAGCAGGCCTGTGAGCTGCGGATGTTAAAGAATCCTCTAAGGCCCTGCCGCCTGTGGTGGAGGAGAGATAACTTTCCACCCCACGGCTACCTTCCTGCCCGCTTCTTACCCAGAGTGATGGGCAGAGAGTTTCTCTGCATCCCGATGGAGCCCAGCAGAGGGGCTGCTAGACAGGGGTCTGAGGCACATCAGGGACAGGCAGGGTCAGGACAGCAGGCAGAAGGGTGCCCCTCGCAGCAGGGAAACCCTGTAGCTCCTTAGGCACAAACCTGGGTGAGATGTGGTCAGCCAGGAAGCAGAACATACGCCTGCGTCCCACACAGTAGATATGATCATCCACCACAGCACACTGGAAGGCATCGGGGTAAGGCAAGCGGTACGTGGCACACTCGTACCAGAGCCGGGTGCTGGCACTGCAGCGGTACACGCTGATGCCCAAACTGCGGTTGAGGTCAAAACGGTAGAGAAAGCCATTGACGGCCACCATCTCAGCTGTGCGGTCCTTGCTGCCCCCCGTGGGGCTGGCCCACCAACGCTGCTCCTGGGTTGAAAATCGGAGCAGCAAATAGCGCAGGCTGCCCCCAGTGACGAAGATCTCATCGGCACACACTGTGGCTGTGTGAGCCAGG
Organism: Cricetiscus sungorus; assembly: GCA_030556225.1. Taxonomy (NCBI): domain Eukaryota; kingdom Metazoa; phylum Chordata; class Mammalia; order Rodentia; family Cricetidae; genus Cricetiscus; species Cricetiscus sungorus. Next base: position 133,929,580 of record JANBXA010000734.1, read on the forward strand.
GCAAATGTGTCATTGGGGAGAGGCGGGGCAAAGGTCCAGCGGTCCGCTCGAGGGTCATAACGCTCCACTGTGTTCAGACACTCACCTCCGATGGCATAGAGTTGCCCCTCCAGGGCCACCAGCCGGCAGTGCGGTCGGGCCTGGTTGAGTGGGCACACCTCACTCCAGATTGCAGTCAGAGGGTTGTAGCAGAAGACACGGTTGGAGGGTTGACCCCCAGGCCCCTGGCAGCCCGACACCACAAACAGATAATTGAAGAGAGTACAGACAGCACAACCCTGGGACATGGCCTCCATGGGCAGCTGGGACAGCGGGTGCCAGGCATCCTGCACATTGTCATAGCAACAGAGGCGGCCACTGTCTTCCTGGGGACACATGTCGGCTACCACCAGGCACTTGTGGCCACGGAACCTTCGCTGGAGAATCAGCTCCCGTTCTGTCCCACTCAGGCCCCCATAGATGTCTGCGCTTCGGAGGACCTGGAGATAGTTATCACTCATCACCTTGTAGGCTGCCTCCTTCAGGGCCTCTAGGCCCTGCCTCTTGGCCAAGGTCAGCACCTCATAGCAATTGCCCAGGTCCAGGCGGACATCCTGAGCTGACGCAGGGGTGAGCTGGATGTGGAAGAAATTGGTCCCAGCTACAAGCTGCACACTGGGCTCCCCATGGCTGCAGGCTGAATTGATCTGGGCTGTCTGGTCCAGGTGGGCAGGAGCAGGCATTGTGAAACCTTCAGGATGCAGCTGGAGCTCTGGGTTCTCAGCGATCTTCAGGAGGCTCACCTTTCTGCTGAAGCCTGGTGTAGAGGGGGGTGGCACAGGAGGTGGGAACATTACTTCAGCTGCACCCTCTGGATTGTCAGCTTGGCCTCTGGAGTCTGCTCCTGTGTCCAGGGGCTCTGGTCCAGGCCCAGGGGATGGAGCATCAGCCAGAGCTGCTGTGTAGGGGACCGGCCTGGAGACAGCCTTTGATGTGGACTCCACGAAGTAATCATACACTCTCCCCTTCAGCTTGGGCCCCGGTCCCTCTGCCTTCTGTATAATATTCTCCTCCATCCGAATCCGAGCCACAGATGAGAAGGTGTAGGAGGCATTGGTGGCTCCTTCCCGCTGCTGTGTGGCCAGGCCCATGTCTGCAGCAGCATGCAGGGCCCCAGCCTCTCCCCTGTTGACCCCTGTCACATGGGTGAAGACCCAGCTCTGGTCCATGTCACTGCTGACCACAGCGGGCTCAGTGCAACAGTTGGGAGCTCCCGGATCCCCAGACCCTGTCTGACCTTGGGGTCTGCTGTCTGGCCATGCAGAGAGCTTGTCACCCACCCAGCTGCTGCCCACTCCTGGGGCAATTCTAGCTCGGGAGCTTGTAAGTTCACAGCCCAGAGGAGGGAGGTGGGGAGGGTTGGGCTTACCTCTAACAGCTGTTCCGGCTTCCTGGGCACTGCAGGGAGGCGGCACATGCTGAGAGTCTGGGCACTGACCTTCCTGATTCTCATCGGAGCCTTTTGTGGGCTCCCCAGATCTGGAGGTGACCAGTTGGCAGGAGTCTCCCGGGTCCTCCAAGCTGCAGTCCAGGGAGGCCCCAGCCCCTTTGCTGGCCTTCCTGCGTCTTGGCCCCCTTGGCAGGGTCCCTGGAGAAGACCCCTGGAAGGCAGCTTGCCCCAAGCCCTCTGCTTCACCGTCTGCTTTGTGGTCCTTGTTATTTCTCCCTGCTTGCCCAGCTGGGGCAGGCCTGGACTTGTAGAGTTTGTAAGCTGCAGTTACCAGGAGCAGCGCAGCTGCGGACAGAACCACCTTGCTGGTCAGCTGCATGTCCAAATGCCAGTCGTGGGTCTCTGCTCCGGCTCTGGTGGGAAGCATGCTGGCCAGGGGCAGAGGAATGCCAAGGATCCAATTAATGATTGCCCAATAGGGGCAAGTTGCTGGAACCTGCTACGGAGTGGGAGGGAGTCCCTAGCTGGTTCTGGCCCGCTGAGTTGCTGGAGCGGAGGTGACTTTGAGTTGGCTTAAGTGGCACTGGGGCAAGGGGTGGATAAGGTCACTCTTTCGATCTTCCCCTGAAATGGGGGGAGGGAGTCCTAATCGGAGGCCGAGCTCCAAACCAGTCTCCTGCTGCAGCTGGAGGGCATTTGGAGTGCCAGCGGGGATTCGAAGAGGAAGGAAGCTCCTAGAAAATCTGTCACCGGATACCTGCTCGCAGTTGGTCTTTGTGTGTTTGTTTTCTCTTTTGCAAATCCTTGGGTTGGAGGCTTGGGGGGCAGCTTTGGTGGTTCCTGGAGCTACAGGTACCTCGAGAGTAGGGATGGTCCTGGCCCCAACCGAAGGGTCAACTTTTAACTGGCCAAGCGAGGAGGCTGAGCCTGGGCCAGCAGCCAAGCCACCTGACTGGGCTCTTGACGGCCTCTGCCATCTGTGTCTGACAAGTTGAAGAGAAACCAGCTTTATTGAAGCAGCCCAGGAAATAAAGTGAGATCCTAGAACACACTCTCTTCTTCAAGATGAGCCAATCTCATGGGGAAAAGAGGCCCGTGGAGGACTGACACCCTGTCCATACGCACCTTAACATCAGCACTGAGGACCCTGGCCCCGAACTGGTCAAGTTTGCTAGTCACCAACTGTATGGCCTTAGGCAAGTAACTTCACTTGTCTGTGCCTCCCTTTCCCTATCTGAAAAGTGATGGGGGATGGAATGTCACAGCACCTCCTAAGGTTGTAATTAACATGTCCTGAAGCCTCCCACCCCAGTTGCTAAAGCTCTGTGATTCTCAGCTGTTCCTAACTTCCCCCACACACACACCAGGATCCTCTGAGGGTCCTCAAGGGTGGGTGCAGAGCTTGCAGCTGCAAGGGAGTTACCAAATCAGTGAGCAAAGCTGGGCCCAGCTCCTCTCTACACAACCCTCCATCCGTGCCCAGGATTCAGGTGGATGAGCTGCCTAGACGCCCTTTGCACACACGCTCCACTTTTTAAATATCTTCTGACTGGAAAGTGAAAATTCACCTTGGGAATCAGGGTGTGATCATGGGAAAACAACACCTTTTTTGTTGTTGTTGTTACAGCGTGTGTGTGTGTGTGTGTGTGTGTGTGTGTGTGTGTGTACATGTCATGCACTTTGCCAGGCTTGGCTGAGAGCCTTCACCCGTGCAGTCATCTTGCTGGCCTCCTAGGATCCCCACCCTTTTAATCAGACCCTTATCTGTGTGACCCTCTGCCCCACAGCCTCAGTGTACCCTTCTGTGTTATGTCCCGATCTCAGCCTAGTGTGCCCAGCTTTGTTGCTCCTTGCAGGCCAGGCCTTCTTATCTTTGCTGGTGGTAATCTTTCCAACTTGCCCAGGTCCCTTCAAACTCCAGGGCTCCCCAGGCCCTTCCATGGTGGTCTTCCTGAGCCCTCTGTCCTTCCAAACTGGCTTTTCCTTCCTCGGTCTCAAGCAAGGTGTCTGTCTTCTGCAGGTCTGACTCCTCGTGGACCAGTGGCTCTGGACTTAGTGGACCGGGTCCAGCAGGGAGGGCACATCAGCTGACTCAGGTGGGCTTCTGGTCAGGTCAGAGCTCACACCCAGAGAGCCCTCTGGGCAACCTAAGATGATGGTCTCCGCTCTCAACCATCTATTTGTGAATGTTTGAAACGTGGGTTTACTGTTGCTCTGTCACAGGGAGGCCACTGGAGCAGAGAAGGCAGCCATGAGAGGAGAGTGCCTTCAACAGGAGGGGAAGTGCGGACTTGATGGGCTCCAGGAAGGCCAGAGCACAGAGGAGAGAGCGGAAGTCAGGGATAGCACTGCATATCCGGAAGGTCAGAAGCTGTTCATACAGAGCAGGCGGAAGAGAGAGGGCTCTGGGTCTCTGGAGGCAGCAACCCTCTTTCAGGGTGTTAGGATTCCAGCTCACAGCCAACCCGGGTCTCATTCCATCTGCAGGTGAACAAATGCCACCTAAATGCCATAAATTACATTTTTTTTTTTTTAAAAAAAAAAAGTCTCTGTTTAGAGAAAACTGAAATGAACACATGAAGACAGAAGTGAAATTAAAAGATAATTGGAAGTCTATATTGGGCTTCTGTGGATGTACTCGCTCGTCACCAATCTGGTCTCCTGCGTGCTCAGGCAGGATAAATTGAGAACTCTCATGGTGGCCCCAGGGGAAGGCAGAGCCCATGGATCAACAGACCCATCCTGGGTAGTGAGTTTTGCAGCTGCTGCCCCCAGACTCCCCCCCCCCACCCGCTGTGCCCAGTTCAGTTTGGCGAGGTGGAGGTCCCAACCCTGGTGATCATGGTGAGTGAACAGAGAGCCCAGAGCTGAGGAAGGCTGGTGTGGAGGACAAGGAGGGGACATTGGAGAAATATGGAAACACGGAAGACAGAAGACATGAACCCTCTTAGTGTACAAGTGTTTGCCTCCATGGGCCCATACACATGGGAGAAGGTGTGGACCCTTGGAAGGCAAAGGTCAGAGATGAATTGATACTGGCTTGGCCAATGGGTGGCTGAGGCCCAGAGTGTATGATCTGGTTTAGCAGGCACTGGAATTCAGGGCAGCAGGCTGGGCTGGATGTGGAAGAGGTCTGGTGAAGGTTCCTACATCTCACCCAGAGGATGCCTTAGCAGTGATTTTGGTTTACACACTCATCCAGGGGTGTTGTGTGGACAAGTTCATCTGGACATGTGCTGGTCCCCAGGTACCAGGTACTCTGCATTCCAGAGTGACTTCCCAGCTGTTGGACATTGCCTGGCCTGCCTACCATGTTTACTGATTGATCATTTTTAAATCCTGGTAACCAAACTCAGGGCCATGAACATGCCCTATCTGGGTCTTGAGATGCTGAAATGGGCCAGATGTGGGGGCTCATTCCTGGAATCTCAGCGCTAAGGAGCAGAGGCAGGTGAATTCAAAGCCAGCCTTGGTTACAGAGTGAGACAACCTCAGAATACACACTCATACCCAGTCTCAATACTCTCAAACCCTCATAAAGTCAAACATTCACACTCAGTTGCACGCACTAACTCACACATTCACATACTCACATTAAGATTCAAACTTAGCCGGGCGGTGGTGGCACACGCCTTTAATCCCAGTACTCGGGAGGCTGAGGCAGGTCAGTGTTTGTGAGTTTGAAACCAGCCTGGGCTACAGAGTGAGTGTCAGAATAGGATCCAAAGCTACACAGAGAAACCCTGTCTTGGAAAAAAAAAAAAAAAGACTCAAACTTGCCTGGCGGTGATGGTGAACATGTTTAATCCCAGCACTCAGGCTGCAGAAATGGATCTCTGTGAGTTAGTACAGAGGGGGTTCCAGGACAGCCAGGCTACACAGAGTAACCCCGTCTCTAAACAAACAAACAAGACTCAAACTCCTTTGTGCTCACATATTTATACACCCACACAAACATTCAACACTTGCATGTGCACACACACACACACACACACACACACACACTCGCTAATTGAATCACACTCAGACATTTATAAACATCCTCACAAACACACTCACAAATCACAGCTACACACACACACACCTTCGTGCACATTCACAAACACATATCCATATTCATGCAAACACCCTCAAATACACACACATTCACACATATACTCACACTAACACACATGCACACACACTGTTAGACAATCACACTCACAATCACACAATGCACACCCTTAAACTCTCTTACTCACACATGATCACAATCACACTAACACACTCTCACACATGCATAATATTGCCTATCGACACACACTGGAATGCCAGCACACAGCTGCAGTGATACACACTCAGGGAATTACATGTACACAAATTCACACACAAGCTCACATCTACACACACTCATATACACACTCTCAGATGTATGCATAGTCTCGTACACTCAAAGTGATGTGAATTTACACATCCATAGTGACACGCACTTGCCCTCACCACACGTCTTCACACTCAAACACACACGTACCCTCTCACACATTTACACAAGCATACTCAATAACACTACATGAAATCACGCAATCATTTACACTTATGTAATCTTACATGCTCATGTCACACTCACATAGTCACAGGGACATAGCCACGGACACACTCGTGCACTCCCACAGAATTACACTCATATACTTACATTCATGTACTCATGCTATACTCTCGCCTACCTTCCCATTTACACGGACACAGACACTCACCCATACAAAGTCATACGTACAATCACACACAATTGGTCTCACACAGACATACGCAGTGACTCATCATAACTCACAATGCCACACACCGTCACCCATGCCTCCATACGCTTGCACCCTCACTCAGTCTCACACCACATTCACTTGTACATTCAGTGGGTGCTGGGATTACAGATGCAGTTCACTGTGCCTGGCTTTTGACATGGGTGATGGGGATCTGAATGAAGCAAGTACCATGCCAACTGAGCCATCACCCCAGGCCCTATCAACCCATTTTAGAGATGAAGACGTTGAGGCTCTTGGAAGTCAAGGATGTCTCCTCATTCAAGGTCTCATGTGGAAGTTAGTCTCCTCTTTGGCCTTGGACCCACCATCCATAAGGACCATGGGCTGCCTATGTCACAGATCAGAGGCAGGTTGGGTGTGCCTATGAATTTGATGGGGAAATTGAATGTGAAATTCATGGTTACCATAGAAGGTGGTAGTCTGCGTCCTGCTGTTTCTTCCTGGGTGGAAGGAGGTGGAGGCAGGAAGCATCCTGAGGTGATAGCATGAGTCAGTAAGGCTTTCCTACATGGTCAAGATCTGCCTCCACTGTGGGCTTGGAGCCCTCAGTCACACTAACAACAGCAGCCAGAGCAGAGTCCACTGGGTCCCTTCCAGCACTGTGGCTCCATGCTCGGAGGATCTACAGACTTCATCTCCTCCAACTCCCAACAGCCCTCCACGCTGCAGATTTACCTAGTCCATGGACGAGTAAACCATCCCAGAAGCCATTCTTGAAAAATTCTTGCCTTTTGCCCTAAACAGCATGACCTAGGAGCTGGTGAGCATGAGTGACTTGGGCCCCCACGATAGCCCCCCAAATCCAGAGTCTTCATATTAGACCTGAATGATTCTCGGGAGGGCCCAGAAGTACCCAGACAGATGCCCAAGTCACCATGACCTTGAAAATCAGCTCCACAAGCCTGAAGATTGTGAACAGTTGTGTTGTCCCCCTACCCTGAGCCAGTGGCTCCCTGATATTTGAGTTCTTCTATGATCTATTTCCTTTTAGATGTATTCATTATTATGACTTTTAAATTATTTAAAGTGCACAGGTATTTTCCCCACATGTATGTGTGTGTGCCACATGTATATGCATGGCTGGTGACTGTGGAATCTGGAAGAGGGCAGTGGATCACAGTGGATCTCTTACAGATGACTGTGAGCTGCCCTGTGGGTGCCAGGAATCAGACCTCCATCTTCTGGGAGAGCAGCCAGTGCTCTTAACCACTGAGGCATCTCTCCAGCCCCTAGTTTTAATTATGTGTAGATGCATGTGAGTACAGGTACCTTTAGAGGCCAGTATTGTTAACCACAGACCCATCTCTTTAGCTTCCTCTCTCTCTCTCTCTCTCCTTCCTTCCTTCTTTTCCCCCCATCCCCTCTCTTTTCCCTTCTCCCCACCCTCTGCCTTTCTAGACAGGGTATTTTATAGCCCAAGCTGGTCTCAGACTGGCTAAACAATCTGTCTACTGCTACCTCCCAGGTATTGGTTATGTGGTGCTGGGGGATCAAACCCTGGACTTCCTGCATGCTAGGTAAATACTCTATCCACTGAGCTATGTCCAGCCCCATGCCCCCTATCAGTAACTGCTGGTGGTGCTGAAAGTGTCCCCTGTGCCTCAGGGTTTCTCTATCCCTCAAATAGGTGTGATGTTCCCCATTTCATGGAGTTGTTTTTCAGGAAACAGGCTGGTATCGCTGAGATGGCTCATGGTGCTGAGCAGGCAATGGATACGCAGCCTCAGGTGGGAGATGGGTCAGGAGAGCAGTGCGCAGTCTTAGTCAGAAGAGCAGTGGGTAGTCCTGGGCTTGCAGGGGTCCTGGGGAGGGCTTCATATGGATTTTCTCCCATGAGACTTTATACTTGCCCAGAAGGTAGGATGATCTGTATTCTAAAAGGACAAACTCAGACACAGAAGATGGGCAGTGGGAGGCAAGCCATGAGCCTTCCAGAGTGATGGGCTTGTTCCCAGCAGGGTTGCCTCCTCTTGGTGTCTTGGTCTTGTAACCTCCTAGTAAGGACAGAGATGGTCTATATAGACACCATATTCTCACTTTGGACATCAACACTATTGAAATAGTGGACCCTGGGATTCCTTGGAATCTCAGTGTGAGAGGAGAGAGAGCCTAAAGCTTGGACCAACAAGAGAGGAAAATTTTCTTCTTGGAAAGAGCTTTGCAATTTGTCAGAGCACCTTAAAGGAGTGGGTTCAACCATGGGTTCAATGGCAGGTGGTACCACAGCTTGACCCCTCAGCTGGACCCCTCAGATATGCATAATGATGGCCTCTACTTAAACATTAACCTCGCATCTGGACCCCAAAGATGGACTTGGGATGCTATTGGATGTCTTTGTCCCTCTTCCCAATGTGGCCATATTGAGCAAGTCTCTGTTTTCTGTTTTTACTATTAATTTGGTCGCTTTAGTTGGCTTATCGGGAGCAAGTGGCAGAATCTGGCTTGCTAAGCACAGGCTGTCTGTCACACCCAATCCAGTAACAGTCCCTCCTCTACAGTATCGCTGATGCCCGCAGCCCTGCCATGCTGGTCAGCAGCAGAGAGCTCCCTGTGCCTGGCTGTCCTCCCAGATCTCCTAGGACATCTCTCTTAGGCTCTAACATGCCTTTCCTGCCACAAGCTGGCTGCAAAAACATCCTAGGGCTCCGCACAGCCTCTCCAATAAAATCTAAATGGCTGGCCCATTCTCCCCAGTCCCTGTGATGTCCTGGCCTCATTTGTCACTGTCTCCAAACACCGGTTCTGCTTCAGCCAAGCTCATCTGTTTACTGTCCCATTGTCTCTGCCACCACATGGGCCATTTCTCTACTCATGGGGCTTCTCCCTAGATCTCTGCTGTACCACACTCACATTTGCAAAAGCCAAGCTTGAAACTCCATTTTGCCCTTAGGGCCTCACACCAGGGCGGAGTTCTCCACTTAGACCTGGCCCCCGCCACTCTGAGTATATCCTTAGGGGTTGGGACATGGCTGGAAGATTTTGAAGCAATTCTGGTAGGCTCCAGTCCTGTGCTAAAGGCAGGCACACACTGAACTCTCAAGCGATCCATATTGAACTGGCTCCTGAGAAGGGTGGCATGGTTTGAAGCATGAATTTTGGATGCCCTTTCTGAAAGAAAAGGCCAGGTAAGTTTAGAATCACCGCCTTGTGACCCCTGGGCCTCGTTGTTTTCATCTTTAAAATGGGTCCAGTGAGACTTGCTCCTAACTGTTGCTGCTGCAATGAGTTAAGGATGCTTGCTATCTATGCCTTTTGGGCTCCTGCATCTGTGGAGGGAATGGGAAGGCATCCACAGCCACAGAAGCAAGGACTTTCTGCACTGCACATAGTGGCCTGCTAGAGCTGATCCAGTCCCCTGTAAACCAATGCTTTGTAGAGGGAAAGCGCAGAAGGCAGAAGGTAGAGAGGGCGGCTCCAGCCAAGAGTGGGGGGAGTGAGAAGAGGAATAAGGGCTGTGGGGGTGGGGGGCAGCCTAAAAGCTGATCCTGTGCTAAATAGCAGAACCCTTCATTCGGTCAGGAAGCAGCAGGCTGCAGAGGGGCCGATCCCTTGGGGATCTGGTACTGGTGATGGAGGAAGTCAGAGCACTATCAGCTTTGTTGAGCACCTACTATGTGCCAGGTTAAGACCTCACATCCTTTGCTGGTTAATCCTTATGACAGGCCTGCAGCAGACACAGGACAGTGCTCATTCAGTTATGGCTCAGTGGTACTTTCCTGGACTACCAGAACAATTTTATTTCCCATACTCCTTTGCAGCTGGACAAGAAGCATTTGGTTGAGTCAGCCTGAGGAGGGCAAGCAGAAGTGACCAGGTGGCCGAGTCCATGAAGGAAGGGACCCCTATTTTTCTCTCTGTCTCTCCTTCTCTGTCTTGCTCTGGTAACAGGTTAGTACCCCTTACCCCACCCCTGCACCCCCAGTCCACACCCCCCAGTCCAGAAACCACCTTGTAAAGGCCTGCAGTTGACTTAGTCACTGAAGCATGGAGCTTGTTGCCTGGGGAAGCTTCTGGGTTGATACATTCTATGGGGTGGGCATGGCGAGCTATGGGAGCTGAGTTTTAAGGGATGCATGGAGCCCTTCCAAACCAAGCCTGTTTTCACAAAGACTCTGAGGCAGGAGCAGGGCTAATGGGCCCTGTAGAAGTGGTCAGAATTAATTCCTAGCTGGGTAGAGTGACATGGAACCAAGCAAACAAACAGTGGCACTTGGGGCAAGAGAGATGGAGATGAAAACCAAGGCAGGAGCCCAGAGATGGCTCAGTCTGCGAAATGCTCTCTGTGCTCTGAGTTTGGTCCCCAGAATCCTCGTAAAAAGCAAAGCCCATGGCTGAGCACGGGCAATCCCAGCGCTGGGGAGGGGAAGACAAGAGGATCCCTGGTTGGCCAGTGTCGTTAATCAGTGAGCGCCATGTTCAGTGAGAAAGATACCAGATGCCAACTTCAGGCCTCCACACACGTGTGCACACTCGTTAGAATGCACAAGCACATGCACACACGAGAAAGACGAGAGAGAGAGAGAGAGAGAGAGAGAGAGAGAGAGAGAGAGAGAGAATGTCAAGGAAGTAATTGTTTTGTTTGGAACATTCCAGGAAAGATCAGGGCTAGTGGTCTCCTCAGCAGTCACCAAGAGTTGGAAGGAGACCAGAGAAGTAAACAGCTCCCTGTGGGGAGGTGACAGTCAACTGTGATCCCTCATCCAAGGCCCCCAGACACTGCCCCAGGGGGAGACTATTTTTGATCATCTGGGTCCCAAGTTCTAACCACTTCAAGTTCTATAGCTAGAAGGTGGCATCCTGGCTTGTGCTTGTGCTGTCTTCCAGGTAGGTGGTTTCCTCTCACGGCCATCTAGGGAGAAGCAGATACGCGCTGCTTATCTGACACTGTGTCTTCCAAGACCACAGTTCCTATCTGTGACGCCACCTTAGAAGAACTCAGGGGCCACCAGCCTGCCTGCCACAGTTCCTAGGCAGCTAGCTGTCCTCATAGTCAGAGCTTCTCCAAGCTGGAGGGCCCTCAGGCAGCTCAATCCCACCACTGCAGGTGAGAGAGCAGAGCCCAGACAAAGGGGTGGCTCACCCCAAATCAGTGTGTCTGCTAGTACCATTGCTCTAGGACCCTGCAGGAATTCACTTGCAGGAGGTTCCTGTCCCAGTGTGCTCCGGGATGGACCTGCCCCATCCTCCAGATAGGCTTCACAAAGGGGAAAGACCCAAGAGCAAAGAGATGTCTGAGTTCTTCCTAGGACATTGAGGAGCTGGGCTTCATGGAAACTGCCATCCTCCTGTGTGATTAATCTCTCAGGTGACTCCCCCCACCCCACCCTAGGAGGAGCTGAGACAGAGGCAGGCAGAGGAAGTGACACGGAGCCCTGCAGGCCATGCCCACAGGCAGGACCTGACTCCTAGCTGGCATTTGATAAATATTTGCTGAATAAACAAATGAGGGATTGATGCCAGGCCAAGAAGCCCTTTAACAATCACTGGGCCATGGGCGTGAAGAGCCCAGGGCAGAGCTCTATGATCCCTGTGAGCCTGTGTCCCCAGAGCCAGCATCCAGAGGGAGGGTGGGAAGGTCACAGACAAAGGGACACCTGGCCCTGGCTCTGGGAGACTCTGCTTTGCCCAGAGATTGTGGAGGAAGGGACATCCTGGGAGGGGCCAGCTTGCCCAAAGGCTCCCAGGTAGGAACCAAAGTAGCAGAGTCACAGCAGGGCAAAGGTGAGCATCCATGGCAAGGACACAGGATGTGAAAGGTTAAGCTTGCTGGGGTCTCTGAGTTCAGCAATGTGTTCTTTTAAAAAGCCTTTCAGGGGGTTCGAGGGGCAAGGTGGTTGTACAGAGGTAGATGTCAGATAGGCTGAGAACGAAACAGAAGAGGCCAGAAGACGGGTTCCACCAGTGATGTGCTTGCCATGTGGGGGTGAAGATCTGGCTTCCTTCCCCAGCACCCACGTCAAAGCTGGGTGTGGTGGTGCCCACCTGTGTCCCAGCAGTGGGGAAGCTGAGGCAGGAAGATCCCCAGCTCACCAGGCTAGCCTATTCAGTGAGTCCCAGGTTCCAATGGAACACTGACTCAACATACAAGGGGACAGCACCCAGGGAATTATTCCAGAGGTTGACTGATGGCTTCACACACACACACACACAGGGAGAGAGAGAGAGAGAGAGAGAGAGAGAGAGAGAGAGAGAGAGAGAGAGAGAGAGAGAGAGAGAGAGAGAGAGAGAGAGAGAGAGAGAGAGAGAGAGAGAGAGAGAGAGAGAGAGAGAGAGAGAGAGAGAGAGAGAAGCCAAGTGTTCCTAGGAAGGCTGAGGAGATTTGAAGACTGGAAATCTCCAAAAGCAAAAGCGGGTTTCTGAGTCAGGAGAGGAGGGATTAGTGCTTGACATCCAGTGGCTTTTGTCCTGTAAGTCTCCACCTCCCGATCTGTGTCATGAGTGGTGATCTGGCTGCTCCCCTCTTGCCTGCACGCCCTGCAGCAGGACCCTGCCAGGAACAGTGGTGGGCAATCCCAGAAGATAACCAGGCTTTCTACAGCTGGGGCCTCTGGTTCTGCTCCCCTGTGACCGTTCCCCAGAATCTGCTCCTTTTGAGTACTGCAAGAAAAAAAAAATATTATCAGTGCTAACAAGGAAAACCATAGTCTTTGTACTTCCCACCTCTCTCTATCCTGAACAATTCTCAGGGCCATATGCTAGGATTACTCGTAGACAGGGAAAATGAGGCTCCGGAGAGCTAAATGATGTGGGGTAGAAAGAAAACCTAGTCGTGTCTGAGGTCTGTGGCCCCTCTGCAGCGTGTGGACTGAACTCCAGCTGACCCATAACCCCCAGACTGGGCATCGGGCCGTTGCCTTTCTGTGGCTGAATTAAGATTGGACAGGATGGTGGCCAGAAACACAGCCTGTAGAACCAGTTTTTCTTGCTATGTCTTAGCTGAAGGCTGTCACTGGGCCAGACTGCTTTTCTAGAACCTTCTAGACACATAATCTCCTTTTGTCTTTGTAGGTTAGGGGAGGGCTGAGGGAGGCTGGGTGTGGATGTGGGTGTCTTTGTCTTCTGCACAGAGCAGTTGTGTTTGGGGCTAGGGAGCAACAGTATGGCTGAGTGGGAGTCCCCAAACTAGAATGGACATTGACCCTCTTACTTCTGGGGCTGTGGAGTCCAAATCTTTCCATGTTGGCTGCAGTTTCTCTCTGTATCGATGGATTCCCACGGGTTCAGCTGTGAATATGGACTAGATCAACACAGTAGTAGGTTGGGTTGCATGGGCACTGCTCATAAAAGGAAGGGCAAAGAGTGACTCTGTGTGTGTGCCCACATGCCAACGGGACAACTGGGTGCTCTCAAGCCTGAGGGGTTGTCACCTAAAATAAAGATGGGGCTTGAGTGTAGCCCAGTGGTTAGAGCACTTGTCTAACATACATAAGTCCAACTCTGACAACAGAAAGGGAAGGGTGACAGAAAGATCCCCAGGTGGATACTCAAGAAGCCAGGACTTATCACAGCTACAATGAAAACTTGCTGTGTGTCCCTGGGGATTCTGCAGGCATGTGCTGTTTTAAGCCACTAAGCAGGAGTGACATTAAGGTATCCTTTAGGGCAATCAAGATAACTCATGGGTAAAGTGCCTGCTGTTCAAGCTTGAAGACCCCGAGTTCAGATTCCATCCCTCCATCTGTCCATCCATCCACCCTCCTACCTACCCATCCATCCATCCATCCATCCATCCCCCTCCCTCCCTCCATCCATCCATCCATCCATCCATCCTCCCTCCATCCCTCCATCCATCCACCCTCCTACCTACCCATCCATCCATCCATCCTCCATCCATCCATCCATCCCCCCTCCCTCCCTCCCTCCCTCCCTCCATCCCTCCATCCCTCCATCCTCCCTCCATCCCTCCATCCATCCACCCTCCTACCTACCCATCCATCCACCCATCCATCCATCCCTTCATCACTCCATCTGTCCATTCATCCACCCTCCTACCTACCCACCCATCCATCCATCCATCCATCCCCCCTCCCTCCCTCCATCATCCACCCCTCCATCACTCCATCTGTCCATCCATCCACCCTCCTACCTACCCACCCATCCATCCATCCATCCCCCCTCCCTCCCTCCATCATCCACCCCTCCATCACTCCATCCTCCATCCTCCCTCCATCCCTCCATCATCCACCCCTCCATCCTCCATCCTTCCATCCTCCATCCATCCGTTCATCCATCCATCCATTTGCCTATCCATCCTTCCATCCATCTAACCGTTCGTGGACCCACTCACCAAATGTGCTGACTGCTATCCTCTGGCCACAGAGATAATTGATAGGTGAAATGGATTTGGTTCCAGCTGTGGTAAACCTCTGCAGTCCAGGGGCAACCAGCCCTTCATCAGAGGCCTGCTCCCCTGAGACTAAGGTAGCCTTCACAATGCTTCTCCAGAGAGGAAGGCAAGATGGGAGCTTCCAGAGCAATGTTATATTGTTTAGCCTCAGGGGCCAGAGAACCTGGTTGACTCTGTCTCCTTGCAAGTGTGATCTATTGGACACAATCCCTTCATAATCTAACTTCCATTGTTTATCATCCTCTCTGAGTTCCTTTGGGGACAGGTAGAATTTACTGGGAAAATGCTTTTAGTTTCAAGTCAAGGGAAGAGAAGAGGAAGCAGACCTGGGCAGGAGGATGTGCTGAGTTGCAGCTCTAACTCCTTAGACGTCCCAGCCCATCCCCTGGGGGCTGTGGTTCTGGGATGGCCCTGCAGAGTAGTCCCCAGCTAGAGCAAGAGAAAGAGCCTTCCCAAACTAAGCAGGATCCTGAGGCCTGGCTCATTTGTGAGCTGGCAGCTGAAACACCCCCACAGCTGGAGCAGCACCTAGCCTCAACCTTGCAGGGGGTGACCTAGCCTATGGGGCACACCACACCATCGAACTCTGGCACAGATTGAATGGCAACTCCATTTTTACCACATGTCTTATTCTTTATTGTTGCTGTTGTTTTGTTTTTGCCAGGAATCAAATCCAGCACCTCATCTATGCTAGGCAAGTGCTCTACCACTGAGTGGCTTCCTCTTCGGTGGATATGCAAAGGCCCTTTGGGAGGAGTGCATTGAGCAAAGTCTAGCTGTGTAACTAAAGTTAGCATAGCACTCTTCCCTCTCCTACCTTCACCCCTCCAGAGTTGGGGTGACCCAGCT
>JANBXA010000734.1:133947500-134000000 GCA_030556225.1 Cricetiscus sungorus
ACTGTGTGTTCTCAGTCCCCAGCCTCCTGGGCTAGCCAGGTGAGGACAGGGACTCTGCCCTTCCCCTGCCCGAAGCTCCCACGTCAGTACAGTTCCCCAAAATACTGCAAACAGAAGCGGAGCTCACTGCAGACACTTCACTTGTGTCACTGAAACGATCAGGCTCCGTGCTCTCTCCAGAACATTCTCGCCTGCTCAGAGAAAGGGAAGACAAGAACCAGGACTGAGGCGACTTTCTGGAACCCGATGTCCTCAAAGTGGCCACACCAAGGTTTAAACACAAATCGTTTTTCTAACAAATAATATCCTCTCTGCTCCCCAAAGCAATTATGAGATCGTAGCATTGGTAGAAAGAAAGAAAGAAAAAAAAAAGTTCAGGCTCCTGTGATTCAACAGCAAGACAAATAAGCCAATTAAAAGTGGGCAAAAAGCTTTAATAAATATTTCACCAAATAAGATAAACAAATGGCCAATGAGAAAAGCAAAAGACACTCAGCACCATTTGTCATCAGAGAAAGCAAAATTAAAATCACAATGAGAGAGAGAGACTTCCCATGAGTTAGGATGACTATTAAAAACAATTAGTAGGACAAGACCGCTCATCTGGTAAAAGTGCCTGCTGCCAAGCTTGAAGACGTGAGTTCCATCCCTGGGGCCCCCTTGGTGGAAGGAGAGAACTGACTCCCGAATGTTGCTGATTTTTATACACATGAGATGGCAACTCGACCCACCTCATGCTCTAATTTTAAAATGTAATTTAAAAACAAACGACGACAATTATCAGGTACAATAGCTGGTGACACATACCTATGACTAGGAGCTGGAGGCAGGAGGATCAGGAGTTCAAGGTCATCTTCTGCTACACAGAGAGTTCAAGGCTAGCCTGAGTTACAAGGAATTCTGTCTCATAAAACCAAATCCAAACAAACCCACTGAGATTATACAGTGCTGGAGAAATTGTAATTCTTATACAAGGCAAGAGGAAATGCATAGGAGTGCTGCAGTCTCTCTCTCTGTCTCTCTCTGTCTCTCTCTCTGTCTCTCTCTCTGTGTCTCTCTCTGTCTCTATGTTGTCTCTGTCTCTGTCTCTCTGCCTCTCTCTCTGCCTCTCTCTCTGTCTCTCTCTCTATCTCTGTCTCTCTCTCTATCTCTGTCTCTGTCTCTCTCTCTCTCTCTCTCTCTCTCTCTCTCTCTCTCTCTCTCTCTCTCTCTGTCTACCTCTCTCCAGGCCTCATGTAACCTAGCCCAAGAAGGCTTTGAACACCATACACATCTAAGCATGGCCTTGAACACAGTCTCCAGGCTTTGGAGATAGCTCAGTAGGAAAAGTATTCAGGTATCGAGCGTGAGGACCTGCATTTGATCCCCAGATCCATGTGGAAAAGCTGGGCATGATGCTCATACCTGTGATCTCGGTCGTGGGGTAGAAGAGGAGTGGATGGCTGTGGCTGCTGGCCAGGCAGCCTGGCCATGACTGTAAAGAGAGTGCAGCTTTCTTTCAGCATGGTGGAAAGAACCTCAACTCAGAATGTGATGGTCACTGGACAACTATACATTTTACCAAAAAATCATAGCTCTGCGCACTTAAGGTGGGCCAGTTAGTCGAAAATATGTGTGCTTAGTCTACCAGATACCATCAAAGGGAAACAGTGATGAATTCTTGGGGTCTAGGCTATGGCGCTGTGGCAGGGTGCCCGCAGGTAGCAAGCAAGACCCTGGGTTCACTTTGGAGAATATTTGTCTCCTCCAGGAGAACAACTAAGCATTGACCTTATTGATAAGATTATGAATTCGGCAGACACTTAGTTTTTAAAGATGGTATTTCATGTAGCCAAGGCTGGCCTCAAACTCCCTATGTAGCAGAGGATGACGGGAAACTTCCCATCCTCCCGTCTCTGCCTCCTGGGTGCTGGGGTTACAGGTGTGCTCCCCACTGTGCTGGGTATCTGTAGTGCTGTGGTGGAGTCAACTACATCCCTAGCTGAGGCACAGGATGTGAAGATAATTACGGAGGCCCCGGCCTCAGGAGCGCCTCACGTGGAGGGGAGCTATGCTCCTGAGAATACAGGACAGAGCTCTAGTCAGGCCGGTGAAGTCTGGATATTTCTAGAGTCTTGCTTGTGCGGGGGCCTTTGGGGCACAGGGAAGTAAGGCGGCAGGGAGTTGGGGCCACCTTACCACTTTCCTAGTGACGAAAGCAGGAGGAAGCCCTGCCCAGCTCACCCTACTCAATGACTCTGGGGCCATAGTACGGACTTCAAAGACACTCAGTAGAGAAGCCTCTGCTCTGTCACTCCTCGTCCCTGTGAAGTCTTGGCTCCACTCTGTGACTTGCACAACCAGCTGTATCACTTTACAGGATGCTTGCTCAGGAGGCACCACAGGGTGGGAAGGAAGGAAAGGCCGAGGGAGGGGCTGGGTGTGTGAGCAACACCCTGCCGTCCACTCTGGGATCGAGATCTTGCAATGTGGCTGGTGTCATGATCTGGGAATTTGGCCAAAGTCACAGCAAGGAAGGAGTAAGGCATCTTTAAATACAGCTCAGCCTTCCCTGAAGAACTCTATGGTTCCTATTTCGCCTCTTTCCCCCTCCCTTTCTGTCCCTCTCTTCTTGACTGTATCCTTCTGATTTTCCAAGTCAGGATCTTGATATGTAGCCCATGTTATCCTCAAACGTACGATCCCCTGCCTTAAACCTTCCCCAACAAGTGTTGGGTTTATAGATGTGCGCCATGCGGCCTGGCTTGATTTCTTGTGTTTTCAAATGCAAGATCAAATAAAGAGGAATTATGGTAACATGAGCTAAATGGGAAGCTAAATACAATTTGCAAGGAGGTTGCCTCCTTGAAAATCTGCAGAACATCTTAGGGTGTGATGGTGAGCGTTACCCATCAATTTGACACAAACTAGACTCACCTGGAAGACCCGCCTCTTGCTATGTCTGTGACTAGGTTAACCGAGCTGGGAAACTCGTCCTCTGTGGACAGCATCATTCCCTGGCTGAGATACTGGGCTGTATAACATGGAAAAGGGGAGCTGAGCAGCAGTGTGGTTTCTGGAGCCCAGGGCTCTGTAGAGCTAGCTGATAGATCTTGAGGATGCTGTATTGTGTTCTCTTTTTGCATCCTGAAATGGTATTCATGTCATTTCATTTTGCTACTTCAAGTTCCTAGCAGCACACTCTTCATCAGCCACAATGTGTTGGACATAACCACTCTGCTTTACTTGACTATTTTATTCCTTCTGTTTTCTTTCTCTCTGTACAGCGCTTTCAGCCTCCCTGGCAGGTGAGAAGGCAGGTGCAGCCAGCCTGGGTATTTGTGACCTGACTTGGAACACCTGGCCCCATATCAGTTGTCCATCAGCTGGAGGAGGGGAGGGCACTGAGGCAGCAAGCACCTGCTGAGAGCTCTCCTGCACTTTCCCAGTTTTGTCCTTCAGGGCCTCTGTGGACACTGTTTGTAGGTGATCTGTGGGGGGCTCAAAGGCTATGGGCTGAAGGAGTTCCCTTGGAGACCGGTCGGTTTCCACCCATGCTTCTCTCTCTGCTCCTGGCTGTTTCTAGGGCACAGACAGAAGACTCCTATCTGGTCAGTGACATGCTGATGTATATATACTTCAGAAAACTATAAATGCCCCCCCACCCCCCGCCTCTTGGAAAGGCATGTGGCTGCAAGCCTGGGCTGCTAGATGCAGTCATTTCCAAATGTCCACCCAGACAGATGCCGACCCCCAAAGGACACAGCTCCTGGAAGCCTGCACCCCTCTCATTTGCATCTCAGAAGGTGCTGTTGATGTGAGGCTTAACCTTGAATGCCACCCCACCCCCTGTGCCCGCCGCCCCCTGTAATTGTCGAATTTTCTTAGCAAAGTAAATGATTTGAATTTCAGTTAATTTGCCTTTTGTTAATAGCCAATAGCTTAGGGGGGGCCCTCCTGATGTGTCATAGATCCCAAATGGAGAACTACTGGTCCAGATCACAGGAAGGAAGACTCTAGGGAGGCCCAAAGGACCCTTGGGAAGCCCCTGGGACAACACTGGGACAACAAATAAACAAATAAACATCAAGCCCCCACCAGAGCATTGATTGACAGTAGGTTGCATTTGTGGGTCAAACACCCTGACACAGCACGGAGTGTGGACCAGGTCCAGCTCTCCTCTCAAACAGGACATATAGAGGACTGTAGTTCCTGGATGCGCTTATAACTGGGTCATGTGACTCCTGCCAGCCAATGGAATGCAAGTAGATATAATAGGGACCAACCGCAAGCCAAAGCACACATAAAAGCACATGTAAGTGGTAGGTAGGCATGTGGCTCAATTGGTATAGTGCTTGCCTAGCATGCAGGAAACTCAGGGTTCGATTTCCAGCACAACATGAACTGGGCCCGGTGGGTGCACACCTGTAACCCCAGCACTTGACTGGAGGAGTGGGGTAGAGACGGGAAGGCCAGGGAGTTCAAGGTCAACCTCAGCTACAAAGTGAGCTACAGGCCAACCTGGGATACACGGGAATTCTTCAAGTTCTGCTTTTCCTTCCACAGCATCACAGGATGAGGTCCCTTCCTTTACCCCAGGCTCCCTAAATGGGACAGACAAGCCTGCTAACCTGCTCCATATGGGTGACAGACACGGGGAGAGGAATCTTTGTCATGCTGAGCTCTAAGACCTTGGGTGATCTGTCCCTGCAGACTCACCTGGGCTGTTGGTGACCAATACAAGTCCCTAGCACTGGGCCATGTCCACATAGGTGGTCACACCTTCTGCCTTAGTGGCTGATGTGGGTGCCACACTCATGTATGCATAGGTGTGTGTGTGTGTGTGTGTGTGTGTGTGTGTGCATGCATTCATGTTTGTGTATGTATATGTGCATGTGTTCCTGTGTGTATGTGTGTTTTGTTTACTTATGTCATGGGAAGGATCTGGTTCTTGTCTCTCCTGAGACAAAGCTGCCTTGCCAGAGAGTTCCCGCAGTTGACAGCAGGCCCAGCCAGGGTCTTGCTGGACTGCAGACTTTAGGGGCTCTTTGGATCTATGTCTGAAGTGCTAACCCCCCACCCCCACCCCAGCTCTCGGGAGCAGAGTCTGGCCCTGTGACCAGCTCAGCTTCAGCCCAACACTGCTTCTCGAAGCCTTCAAACCTTGCTTATCAATGGTGTGGGTGCAGGGCAAGTAAGCTCATCTCAGTGTCAGAAGAAAAGAGGACTAAGTCAACTCTGTCACAGGGAAAACGAACGTGAGTTCATGAAGACACTTCAAAGCCACCTGGAAATGACTTCTGGACACTCTTCTGTGATTACCCATGCCTGGGCTCCCCTCGGTCTTCTCTGACAGGTTTAGGGAAGGACTGGGTGGGGCTGTGCATAGCCCAGGCTAGGCCTCTGGGCTGGAGGGGAGGGGATGGCCTATGCTGGCAGAACAGGGCAGAGCTGTGGGTGGGGCTGCAGAGGGAAAGTCAGGAGGCTTTGGGCAGCTCCAGGTGCAGAGGTGGAGGGAGGTGGGGAGCCTCAGTCAGGCCAGCAGGCTGGTGAGAAGACAGGGTACTAACCCTGGGAATGCCAGCCTTGGGCGGGGAGGGGGAATAAAGGAAGGGGGATGTTCTCCTCACCAAGAACAAGACGTTCAGGTGGCGTGATGGTGGCCACAGTGTGGCTACTGAAGTGCTTGTTTATTTTCAATGCTGTGTTAGGCACCGGGGGAGCTGGGGGGCCCTCGTTTGCTGGCATGAGAAGAGTCACTGGTTATTTTGTTTTTAAATACATGGTGGGCTTCTAACATACAAAGAAAGCACAGAGCAGGCCTGGGAGAGGGAGAAGGTAGAGAGGGTGCTGAGGGCTTCCTGGAGGAGGCAAGGGTAAGCTTGAGCAGCGATTGTAGCAGCATCTTCACTGAGTGTGCCCTGGGCGCCCGTGCCACTCTGAGCATGCTCCATAGCCTGGCCTTTCTCATCTAATCTCCAGCAAGGCTCTGGTGTGACCTCCACTTCTCAAGATGAGGAGACGCAAGCAGAGGGCAGCAATTTATGGGGTCACAAACTAAGATGAGAGCGATCCTTCGGAGAAAGAGGAAACTGAGAGGGGACGTGGGTGGGGACAGGGTGCTGAAAAGCCTGGGCACCTTGTATGCCAGGTCGGGGGGCTGGGCAGGGGCAGAGATGGAATAGAAAGTTCCAGGAGTGTGGTGAGGCTGAGCAGAACCTCCTATCATGAAGAGGCTACAGTCTTCCCGAGGCAGGGGTGGGGTGGGGGTGGAGAGCTGAGCGCTGGGTGAACCCCATGCCTTGACAGCTGCAGCTCAGGAACATGGGGATGCTACTGTCCAGAGCCGGGTGGGCATGGGGGCGGATCACACCTCAGGGCAGGGCGACCTTGGAGATCTGGGGGACGGATAGAGGGGACCACACCAAGTGGGGAGCCCAGGGAGTGGAGGTGGAGTCAGAGGGCTTGGGCAGGGAGCAAATCATCTCAGCAGTCCTGCCGTGCAGACAGCCCTTGGCCACCTGGGCTCCGGCACTGGGCAGGGGTGGTTCATGAGAGGTCCTGCGGTTGGGCTCCGATTAGCTCTGTGTATATAAAAGGCAGCTAAGCCATGGGGTCTCCTCTCTTCACCCTCCCAAGGACCTCAAGACACCCCAAGAAAAACAGTAATAAGATACTGCTAATTCAGATTTCTTTAATTTTGTTTTTTATTACGTGGTATAGGTGCCCACACAAACACATGAGTATCACAGTGGGTGTGTGGAGGTCAGAGGTTGGCTCCCTCCTTCGCTCATGTCGGTCCAGGGGATAGAACTCTGGTCGTTGGGTTTGGCGTCCCGTTCCCTTACCCACTGAGCTGACTCATGGCTTCGCAGATACGTTTCTGAACAGACGATCACTTGTCTGGACTGTTTAAAAAAAGAAACAAGAAAAATATTTGTGCTGTAAAATAATTGTCAGGGACTCTGGGAAGATGGCCTAGTGGTTAAGGACACTGGCTGCTCTTGCAGAGGACCCAGCTTAAATTCCCAGCACCCACGTGGCAGCTCACAGTTACCTGCAACTCCAGCTCCAGGGTTATTGGACATCTCTGGCCTCTGAGGGCACCTGCAGTCTGTGCACATACCCACATGCCTGCAGTCTTTGGCTTCCATGCTGGAGTCTGCGGTGATACAATAACTAGTGACTTTGGCCACATTACTGAACCTCTCTGCACCTTTGGTTCCTAGCATCATGAGGTGGCTACAGGATGGAGGCACAGGCAGTTAGCACAGCTATGGTCCTGGATGTGGACATAGAATATAGAACCCATTGCCTTTGCATGTGGCCATGGAGGACACACACACACATACCACACTGTTACGCAAACTGGATCACACTGTGCCCTAATGCCATCCCATCCTTTCACTCAGTAGCGTCTGCAGAGAGATGCTGTGTCACTTGCTTGTAGCCACACACCAACACTTCGTGATGCTGAGGACATCTTGGCCAGATGGACAGTGGCTGGCCCACTTCACACACAGGCAATCAGAGACCATGCTTGGTAAGCACAACACAGGCTGCTTTCCCCACGGTTAAGGGGAACCGAGTGAGTTTAGCTGCATTCCTTCGTTCACTCATCCATTTATTCAGCAAGCATACTTAACACTAACCCAGGCGACAGGGTCCCAGCCCTGAGGAAGGCAGACCCAAGCCTAGAAGGCTTTCACATACATAGCCATGAAACGTAAGTGAATTTACTCTTAGATTTGGATTCCTTGCCCAAGATACCTCATTACATGTACATAAACCTTTCAAACTCTGGAAAATTCCAAGCCGCTCTGAGTCACAAGCATTTCAGATAAGAGATACTCAGGCTTTATTACATAATTCCAATTTTATAGACAAGGAAACTGATGACCAAGAGATGACACACATACTGGCCAAGGTTACAGGGTCACAGGAGGCTAACCCCAAGATGTCCTCTCTCTCTCTCTCTCTCTCTCTCTCTCTCTCTCTCTCTCTCTCTCTCTCTCTCTCTCTCTCTCTCTTGTTCCTGTTGTCCTGTTAACACACCAGCTCACAGGGCACTCCATGGTCCCCTCTGCAGATGGAGACCAACATCTCTGTCTCATGAGGAATGATGTGGAGGTCTACAGGGGAGGGAGATGACAGGGGAAATAGCCTGTGAGGCACAGGTACCTTCTTCATGTCCTTCGGAATTCCTATGATGCCTCACAAGAGCTCTGAAAGCCTTGGTCAGTGGGAGGGATGGTCATTAAGCAAGTGGAGAAAAGCAGCTTGGCCTTCTTCCTCCCTGGGGCAGGTGTGGGGGCTGGATCCAGGGCCTTAGCTTGTGAGCTGCAGTGGGATTGGGCTCCTTCACAGAGGGGTTTTAGAATCCAGGCTGCCTGACAGGCTGTGAAGGGGTTCTCAAAAGGCAGAGGTGACTGAGTGAGCAACATCAGGACCAGGAATTAGGGTGGCGTTGAGCCAGTACACTTTGGCATCCTTATAATGGCTTCAGGATGCTCCCAGGGATGAGGCCATGGCTTGAATGTGGTGCAGCCACAGCTCCAAGAAGGGAGAGGTCAAGGTCCCAGCTGCTGCTTGAATAAGAGCTGTGAGTTTATAGAGGCCTCTGAGCAGGCAATTGCTGCTGATGTTGCTGAATGGAGGGAGAGGTGTGGGATTTTAGGGCACAGGGTCCTGGGCAAGTAATTGTCTACACTCAGGAGGTGTAGGCAGGACTAGAAGTTTAAAGTCAGCCTGGGTAAGGGAGTTAGAACCTGTCTAAAACTAAAACTTTAAAAAAATAGAAGAATTAGCCAGAAGAGTGGCACACATCTTTAATCCCAGCACTTAGGAGGCAGAGGCAGGCAGATCTCTGAGAGTTGGAAGTCACCCTGGTCTACAGAGCAAGTTCCAGGACAGCCAGGGCTGTTACACAGAGAAGCCCTGTCTCAAAGAACCAAAATAATTAAGTAAAAGAACTGGGGATCCAGAAAGTTGACTTAGCAGGTAAAAACTCTTGCCAAGCAATCCCAACAACCTGCATTCTAGCCCAGGATCCCTGGCGAGGTGGAAGGAGGGAGGTGACTTCACAAGGCCAATGTCATCTTCTATATGCATGCTGTGGCTTTCATGGCTTACACATACATCATATATATGTATATGTACACACATGTATATATATATAAAATATATAATATATTAATATTAATATATTAATATTATTAATTTATATATTAATATATATTAAAGTACTGTGGGTGTTGCTCATTGTGAGCCTCCTGACCAAGGACTTGTGTTGCCTCACAGCATGGTGGCTCGAGAGGGTCAGACATCTCAGCAGGGCAACTCACTGTTCCATTGACAAGACAGTGATTTTAGCCTTTGTTAATCTAGCTTTGAAAATTCCGTGGTTGCTGGGCAGTGATGGCACACACCTTTAATCCCAGGATTTGGGAGGCAGAGGCAGGTGGATCTCTGAGTTCTAGGACAACTGGGGTTACACAGGGGTTACACAGAGAAATCCTGTCTCCAAAAAAAAAAAAAAGAAAGAAAAAAAAAGAAAGAAAAAAAAAAGAAAAAAGAAAAGAAAGAAAAGTAAGAAAGAAAAAAGAAAGAAAGAAAAAGACAGTTGCATGTTTGTTTTTCTCCCCTCCTGTTTCCTTTCTTTCCTTGACTTTTCTTTTTGCCTCCACCTCCTCAGTTCTGGGGTCACAGGCGTGCACTGCCATGCGCAGTTGATGCAAAGCTAAGAGGTGAAGCCAGAGCTCCATGCCTGCTGGACAAGCACTCTACTCCCCGAGCCACATCTCAGCCCCCAGATCCTGGCTTTTAACAATAGCACGTGACCGACTCCTCTGGCTTTCTTGGGACACAGAGCACTTGAAAACCAAGACAGTCTGAGGGTAACTAGGGCTAGCTGGGGAATTCTCACCTGTCTGGCAGATTTGGGCAGGTATGGTTGGGTCCAAGTCTGTCTGCTCAACACTTGAAAGCTAATACCATAAGGACAAGGGCTTTGAGGAGGGGCTTCGGGCCTTGTTCCAGTTTTCCTTTGGGGAAGACAGTGGGCACAGCTGGCTTGCATGGAGGCCCTAACAGCAAGCCAGACACTGCCCTCCATTACCTTGGTGTTTTTCTCGTGACTCCCAAGCATCCTGTTGGTGGGCCTCCATTCTGAGACTGGGGCTCAGGTGGTGGGAATGTGACCACCCCTCCACTCCAAAACTTCTCTCCTGACTCAGGCCTTATGCTCAGGTGAGCAGGGCTCAGTAGTCCTCAGTTCTATCAGGAGAGAATAGGTTTCAGGAATCTGAAATTTTAGCAGGTGCCTACTATAACCAGTCATGGTTGTTGTCTCAGGGAAACTGAGTCTCAGAGGGGAAAAGACCAGGGCCAACACTACCATAATGAACTGTAGAGCTGGGGTCTGGAAAGATGGCTCCCTGTTTAAAAGAACTTGCTATTCTTCTAGAAGACCTAAGCTTGGTCCCCGGCGTTCATGTCAGGCATCTCGCGGCCATCTATCACTCCAGCTGTAGGATTCTGATGTTTTTGAGGTGCATTCATTGACAGCAATACAGTGTGAGGTGGGACATGATGACTCCCATGGCAGGCAGGGACAAACATGCCATCAGGCAGAACTTACACGGGAAGGAAGTTTAATTGGGAAGGGAAGGGAATGGGGGAAGGGAGAAAGAGAGTGGTAAGAAAAGAGAGGAGAGAGAGAGAGGTGGGAGAGACAGAGAAGCTGTCTGGCTCCCCAGAGAGAGAGAGAGAGAGAGAGAGAGAGAGAGAGAGAGAGAGAGAGAGAGAGAGAGAGAGAGAGAGAGAGAGAGAGAGAGAATCAGAAGTGGGCAGAGTTTGCCTCTTAAAGTGACCACCGTACATGTGCCTGCCAGGCACAGAGAGGTGACACACCGTGTCAGGTTCCCAAGGAGTGGAGCCAAGTTTGCCTGGATTATTACACATGTGCCCCCACTAAAATTAATTGATTAATTAACTGCAGGGTTGAGGCTAAGTGGTCAAGTGAAGGCCTCCAATGCCCGGTTCCCAGGCCCCCATGTAACTGAGGGAGTGGGGTGCATAGTACTCAGTGTCAGCCCGCCAAGGACAAGGACTTGGGTGCCCGGCTTGGGTGTCAAGGCTGCAGTTCCACTCTCTCAGAAGCCAAGGACACCATGGAAGCGCAGTGGATCAATCTCCCAGAGCAGTAAGTTTCATTTGCTGGAGCTGGAGCTCCGCCATCCACCTGCTTGAGGAGCTGCTAATAACGGCTGCGTTTTAATGACGCTAAATTAGCTGCAACAATATTGAAGCTCTGAAGGCTCCTGGAATTGAGTGCATCGGTGGGGATGAATTCCAGAGTGTCTTTGCCTCGGGGCTGCAGAGGAGGAGGGGAGGGATTCAAGGAGGGAGGAAAAGGATGAGAAGATCAGACAAGGGGATGGAGTCACAGTGCAGATGCCCAACCCACTACTTGAATGTGAACCTTTCTTCCTAAACAAACACAATAGCCGCACAGAGAATCACAGCCGGTGGGTGGTTGATTACTCCTGAGATGCCAGGCCCTGGTCTAAGTGCTTCCCAAATGTTCACTAATGAACTTGATCTTCATGTCTCTGTGGTACCAGGTCAGTCTGTACTGATGGCCATTAGAGAATATCCTGGACTTGCCTCGACTTTGGTGCTATCACCCAGCGTTGATTCTGCCTTCTTCCCTGAGTGTGGTCCAGCCTCTAACTGCTTCAGTACCCAGAACACAGCAGAAAGGGGGTTGGGGATGAGACTCAGTTGGTAGAATGTTTGCACACATGTAGCCCTGAATTCTATCCCCAGCTCTGCTGGGTGTGCTGGTGCACACCTATAATCCCAGCTCTGGGGAAGGAGAGGCAAGGAGAAAAGTTCAAAGCCATCTTCTACTACAATGCAAGCTTGAGAAGCTAGCCTGCAGGAGACTCTGGGAGATGTTGGGGTTAATTGTCAGGTTGACAGGATCCAGAGTCACTGGGTCTCCAGGTGGACCTGGGAAGAACTGTGTTGATTTGGTTGAGGTGGGAGGACCCCTCAGGGTGGGCAGCATGCTCCCTGAGCTGGGGTCCTGGGCTGTGGAAGGAAGAGTGAGCAATACCCTCTTTCCTTTGCTCTCTTCTCCCTGACTGTAGAAGAATGCGACCTGCTGTCCCAGGTTCCTGCTTTGACATTCTATCGTGATGGATTGAGGCAGGGAATTTTATCACAGCCACAGAAAAGTAGCTAAGACACTCTATCTCTCAAAATAAATACACTAAAAATAATAACTACATAAAATAATAATAGGTAAGGAGCTGTAGCAAGGACCCCAGGTTTGAGGCCTCCTTCTGTCATTCACAAACTGTGGCTGGGCAAGATTCCTAAGCATCTCTGGTCTGTGTCCATTTCTGGGCGATGTGGCAACATGGCCCTTCCCATGGAGAGCCGTATGTTCAGCTAGACCATGTGTGTAGAATGCCCAGTGCAGGCTCTTGATGACTAGCTTCCCAGTCCCTCTTATCACTGCATATCACTTCCTCTTAGAAGCCAGTATGAGGGGACAAGGAAGTCAGGGATGTCATAGGCTTACACCTTAGAGAGCTATGAGGATTTGCCACCTTCCAAATACAGGAGCATCTGGGAAGCTCACTGCACAGGGCTTTTCTTGGTTGGAGGGGGGAGGCTCTTGTGAGAGAATAAACCTGAAAGCTTGTGTTGAGCTGGTCCTAAGTGTACAGCTTCAATTTTAGTCGAATCATACATCACAACTGACATTGATTCCTGGATTATTTTATATGTACATACATATGTACATGAATATATACATACATACATACATACATAGTATGTACACATGATGGGGGGTGTCTTTCTATATGCTATATGTTTCTCTTATTAGATGATGAGTAAATGCTGATTGGCCAGTAGTCAGGCAGGAAGTCTAGGCAGGGCCACCAGACTAGGAGAATTCTGGGAAGAGGAAAGACAGGGAGCAGACCAGAGAGAGACATCATGTAGCTGCCAAAGGAGTAACATACCGGAGCATTATGGGTAAGCCACACATAGTTTAATAGAAATGGGTTAATAATTAAGAGAGAGCTAGCTAGTAAGAAGCCTGAGACATCAGCCAAACAGTTTATAATTAACATAAGCCTCGGTGTGTTTATTTGGAACTAAATGGCTGTGGGACCAGGCAGAACAGAAACTCTGTGTACACATACACGTGCACACTCATATGTTTTGCACACACACACACACACACACATACACACAAACACACACACACACACACACACACACACACACACACACACACACACACACACACGAGTCACACAGAGGTCAATGCAGGTATCTTGTATCTCCACTTACTTTTGTTGTTGTTTGAGATTGAGGTAAGGTCTTTCAGTAAACCTGAAATTCCCTGTTTTTGTGAGTATGGCTGGCCAGGGCACCCCCAGGGAATCTTCCTGTTTGACACAGGCTGACATACTCAGCTTTTCCTTGGATGTTGGAGATCCCAGCTTTTCATGCAGCTCTTGGCTGATGGGGGTTGTCCTTTTGTATATATGTTTCTATTATTGGTTGATGAATAAAACACTGTTTGGCTAGTGGTCAATGAGGCAGGAAGATAGGCAGGACTAGGAGAGCAGGAGAATTCTGGGAAAGGGAGGCAGGACAGCCTGCCAGAGTCAGTCACCATGTGAGCTGCCAAAGGAGTTAAAGGTCCAGATCTTTCTCTGGTAAGACAAGACCACGTGGAAATACTTAGATTAATAGAAATGGGTTAACAATTAAGACAGAGCTAGCCAATAAGATGCCCTAGTTACTGGCCAACAGTTTTATAATTAATATAAGTCTCTGTGTTTATTTGGGGCTCTGGAGGGTGGTGGAACCCTGCCAGGCCAGAAAGCTTACGTTACACCTGATTGAGCCAGCTCCCCAGCCTATGGAGTCTTCAGAGAAAGTTCCCTTACGACACGGTGACTGGATAAGACCCTAGGAAGACTGTGAGCCTCACAGCAAAGGGCAAGGGAGGATTTCAGGTGATGTGTGTCATATGTGCAGACACCATGAGCCCGGAGAACACAAGGCTGTGGAGAGTGGCCATAGGAACACGCCACCTCAAAGTAGGACTATGGGTCAGAGCATGCCAGCCTCAAATGTGGCCCTCGGGCACAGTGGCTATTTTGAGCTGGGGCTTCTGAGAGACAAAACCTGCCTTGTTTCAGGAACTCCTTCCAGCAAGTCCTATCCTTCCTCAGCTTTTCTTTTCTTTTCCTTTTTCCTTTTCTTTCTTTTCCTTTCTTTGCTTTGCTTTTGCTTTTGCTTTTTTTTTTGTTTGTTTGTTTTTTGTTTTTTGTTTTTTTGTTTTTTTTTGTTTATTTCCACAGACTCAGCTGGTGAGGCCCGAGGCTTAAACCTCCCTGGAGACCCTCTATAGAGAGTTGCAGTTCTTCTTCCCAGTATGCAACAGGCACAAATGAAATCAACTGCTGTTTGTCTCTCTCTTGTTAATCTGTCTTTTATCACAGAAGCCCCAGTTAATGACTACCAAGGAAAAAGAGGAACTTTCTTGTTTTTTCACAGTAGTGGGAATTGAGGGCAGAGGGGGTCAGATGACTGGAGCTACTGGAGACATTTGTACTCTTTGAGACATTGACTGGCCTGTTATAAACAGGAGATCCAGTATAGAGTGGACACCACCAGGTCTACATCCTGCTGTCAGTAGCCTTGTGGTCCAAGACAGGACTAAGTGCTTTACAGCAGAAACCAAGGGCCTGCTTTGTGGGGAGCTGGCTAGGGGGGAGGGGGTTCACTGCTGAGCACCTCCAGACACCGAGCATCACAGGAATCTTCAGCCAAAGGGAAGATAAGCAAGGAGCATTGGTTAGGCTAGACAGTGTCAGAGTGCTGGGAGTCTTAGCCCAGGGGACTGTGGATGCAGTCAGGAGAGGTGGAGAACAGGTGAGTGCGAACAATACACAAAAAGGCCCGCTCAGGGGAACAAGGGGCGTGGCTATGGGAGAAGGGGAGTGGAGGGTCCTCCCAAGGCATTTTAAGGTTCGTATTCCTTTGTTTGTGAGACAGGATCTCATTATGTAGCACTGACTGGTCTGGAATTTGCTATGCAGACCAGGTTGGCTAGAATTTAAAGGAATCTACCAGCCTCCAGCACGTCTCTGTCTTCCTGGGTGCTGGGATTAAATGTGTGTGCCAAGAGTCTTGAGTCTCTTTCACAGGCATTTCAGGCTGGGGAAAGAGCCTGGTACAGGATAAAGTGGCTGGAGATGGCTGGTTCAGTATCACATGGGATCACCGGGAGGTGGCTTTGCCATATCCCAGGTACTTTGTGGAGACTGGGCCCTCCCCCATCAATCATTCGATATAAGAAAATGCCTTATAGCTTATAGTCTGATCTTATAGAGGCATTTTCTCAATTGAGGTTCCCTCCTTTCAGATAACTCTAGCTTGTGTCAAGTTGGCAAAAAATTAGCCATCTGCCTTGGGGCCTTTTGGGGAGAAGCCCCAGCTGGAGTTTGGGTGGAAGTTGAAGCCACAGGTAAGGATGGGCCAGCTCACAGAGCAAGGCCAGAACTTCACCAGTGGGTGTGGGTGTGTGTGTGTGTGGGAATGCTCCTCAGCCCAGCCTCCCGGGAGGGAGTGACATTTCAGTACTGGTGATTCTAATTGAATTTAATTGTGTCCTCCAAGTTACGCTAAAACCTTTTCAAAGTCCCCTGAAATTAGGGACCATCGATAACACCACTCCTCGGGGGCTTTAATCCATGTCCTCCCCAGAACGGTGATTAATATTTTACAAGCTAATCATATCTTTCAGGCAGGCTGTCAGCAGAGGATCCGCTGTCTCTCATCAATAATAAAGCGCTCCCAGGCCCTCACTCTGAAACCTTCTGCATAATTCACCCAGAAACCCTCAAACAAAGAGCCCATGGCCCAGGCTCCTAATCGGTGTCCTTCTCAATTATCCACAGAGTGGGGAGGGGTGGGGTGAGGTGGGGAGGGGAGGGCAGGGAACATAAAATCTGATTGATGGCACACATCTGGTTCCCCTCTTTAACATGCACTCACCTGCCTCTGCCTTCTGTCGTTGGGTGTGTAGCCTCCCCCACCCCCACCTCATTTACACCCATCTCCCTCTCCGTCCTGCCCTTCGTTGTCCTCAATTTTCTTCTTAACCAGGACACTGCTCATGGTCTTGACCAGCTTCTGCCCACAGCGCCCCAGGAAGTCGAATGGGTTACCATGGTACCCCTCAGACAGATGATTAAACTGAGGTCCACTGCTCAGGGTCACAGCACTGGTGACTGCTGTCGGAGTCCCTAACATCCTAAGCCTGTGCTCCTCCACTGCGCTAGAGCCTTGTGCCAAGGGAAACAGCACCCCCTGTACCTGGGCACGGAGGCTAAATCAGGTCCCCTGACCTCTCCCTTACCACCCGAAGCTTGCCCCTCGTCCTGGGGGGTGGGCAGTGGCTTGGCTGTATACAGAGCTGGCCATGGCTTCTCTTACCCTTGTGGTTTCCATCACTGAGGACAAAGATCAGAGGCAAATAGGCCAGGGGTAGAGTGAGCTGTGGGGAAGTGGAAAGGGCTTGTAGACAGCAGGAGCCACCGGCCTCTGTCCTCACTGGCATCGCTGGGAAGCTCCACTGGGCATATTTCAGGGTGAGAACTGTCTCAATGCCAGGGGACACTGGAGCCCGGTTCCCTGCATTCAAGCCTTGAGCAAGAGCCACGAGGCCAGAGAGCAAGGTCGCTGAAGTGGGATGGAGTTCAGGCTCATCTGAGCCATCTTAGTCCTCCTTGGTTGCTCTTTCAAGGCTCTCTAGGTCTCTATGGCTGGCTCCAAATTTGACCTGATGCCTGGAGCCTTAGCCCAACTGGCCAGAAAATGTTGCCCATCTCCTTTCCATTTGTAAGGTCAGCTGTAAGGAAGGACAGACGGGGGACTGAGTGGCTGGTAGCCATTCAAAGAAAAAGCTGTTCTGTGTGTGTGTGTGTGTGTGTGTGTGTGTGTGTGTGTGTGTGTGTGTGTGCGCGCCTCTGGGATGCCTCTGTTTACAGGTGGGATGCCTATAGGCAGAAAGAGGATGGATGTAAAGGAAATAGAAGTTATCTTTTTGGCCTGCAGTTGGATGTTGCTAGGGGTAACCAATGTCTGGTGATGGATAAACATCTTTCCTCTTTGCCATTGCTGGGAGCAGGGGGTGTTGGTGTAAGACCCGCGAGAGTGTGGTCCCTCGCGCTCCCACTCAGGAAAGGCGGCCCCCCCAATCACTCACGAGAAGCAGTCTTGATGCAAACGCATAAGGTCCTTTATATTCCAGTATACTGGGGCCAACAGCCATACGCCACGCAGGGTAGAGGGCTGAGCAATCTCTGGTACAGAATTGAGACAGCTTTTATAGGGTTACAACAAAGCCCGCGCATTGTGAACCAATCACTTCGTAGCATCCAGTGCGGACCAATTAACGTATCCAACCCCGCCCTTGGCCCAGGAAGTCTGCTTTCGCACAGGCTTCTGGGTGTTCATTCACTCACAGGCTGCCGTAAACATTAAAGTAGGTGACTACTTGACTACTTTAATGCTTGGGATTTAAGACTCCCAGCTTCCTGGGGTCACTGGGGAATTAGGCTAAATTTTTCCATCCTAACATTGGTAGGGTGTGGAGAGCAACAATCTAGAGAAGTTACTTCCCCTGTAAAACCATTGTCACAGTCCAGCTGAAATGGAGGTGTTCTACAGGATGGCACAGCCTTGGTTAACACCGGTTCACCCTGTCTTTTGTCTGGGTCTGCCCAGGGTTGATGAGCTGTTCAGTTTTCCTCGGGCACATGGGGATGCTCTGAGAACCCCCAGATATGGTTCAGTTGGGCATCCAGATGGAGAAGTCAGGGTCAGAAGGAGCAGCAGGCTGGGAGTGGTGTGTGAGGCGCCTGGCCAGTGTCTGGAGCCTTGGGTCTTCAGGGACACTGGTGGACTTAGGTGACCTAGGGCCTGACTCCCATGGTTGCCTCATGGAGCATATGTAGCAATCCTGAAAGCCAACTTGGCAAGGTTGCTTAGAGGAGGAAGTGAGACAGTGGGGACAGACTAAGCCCAGCACCCAGGTGCTCAGGCACAGTCACTCCCCTGGCCATGGTTCCTGGTACCCTTGCTTCCTTACCTCCTCACTCATTGTGTACAGCCACAGACAGTCCCCACTTGCAGGCGTGGCTTTGAAGGACTTGGTAGTATGGTACCTCCTCAGGATGCCCTACCTACTGTTTGGACCCTGTGCCCCTTAACTCTGATCTCATTTTAGATCCCACAGCAGAGGCCTGGAGAGGGCAAGTTGCTCAGAAAGGCCACACAGGAGCTCAGGAGGAGAGCCCAGAGAAGTGGCTAAGAGGTTTGGAGAGACACAGAGACTTAGGTTCAAATCCTGATCCAGGGCTCTGTCATCCAGAGTGGAATCTGTTGATGCTTCACCTTCCCACTCTCAAATTCTCTTTTAAAGAGCTCAGTGATGACACACCTGCCTAGCAGTGTGAGCTTCTGGGCCCCACCCAGATCCCTAACATTAAAAAAGAAAGTCGATGAGTGTGTGGTAGTGACCCCTAAATCCACCTTGTAGGATCTAAGGGCATCCTTTGTCTGACACACAGTATGTGGTCACCAAGCCCCACTGTGTTCCTTGCCTGACTTCGGTGGCTGGTTCTCTGCTTTAATCTTAAGTGACAGTTTTCTGGGCACCAACTCATGGAGGTCCCGCAAGGGAGCTCTGCCATGTGCCAGAGGTTAATGTGCCAGGAAGGGTGCCTGAGGACAAGGAGAGGCAGGGACGATCAACCTCCACTCGAGGGTCTGGACCTGTCTGCTCCCGGGTCTGGCAGGTGTCCTGGCCTTCTGGGATTCACTTGGGCTCAAGGTGACCCAGCACCTCTCAGGGAGCACAAAAAAGGTGGAGGAAGGCGATGCCTTTAAGGCTGCGGGATCTAGTTCCAGCCTAGAAGCGACATTTGCATTTAAATGGAGGCCTGGAAGTCTGTAAATCTGCATTTCCCATCCGCGGAGCCCTAATGGTTGTTTAATCATGTTTAGATGAACCCCCCTGGAGCACTGGGGTTTGGTGCAGTGTGTCTGAGATCTGTAACAGAGACTGGGAAATAGAGGGCTCTCAGGCGGGGGACACTTCTTCACATCCTCCGTCCTGGACCGAGAAGTCATTCCTGAGATGCAGCAGGCCTCTGCCCCTGCCAGGAGGGCCTCCCAGATTACTCAGCAGCAGAAATAGGATTGGCTCCAAAGTCCCTCAACTTTGCCTGTAATCATAAAGCCTGAGGGGGACCTTGGCAGATTCCACGGCAGGCGAGGGTGACCGAGGCGGAGGGACAAATATGCCAGGCAGGCACAGGTTGAGTGAGATGTTTTATTAGGGGAGGGAAGGAGGAAGGAAAGAGAGAACAGAGGTAAAGAGACTCAGAGACACAGAGAGGACAGAAGAGAAGAGGGAAAGTCCTGTCTGCCCCAGGGGATCACTGGGAAAGAGAGGAGCTGGCAAAGAGAAGAGAGCGGAAGTGGGCAGGGGTCTTTTCTTTTAAAGAGGCCCTTTGCACCTGCGTGCAGACTATGTAGTCATGAAACTCTGGGTGGCCAGGATACGGCCTGAGTGCATTCTGCCAGGTGACAGGGCCAGGTCAGCATAATGCCTGAATCCTTACATTGCCTTCCAACACCTGGTGGAGGTAACGGTATTGCTGATACCTGCCTCTCACTGACTCGGGGCAAAGCCGGTCATTCAAGGTTCCTACATCACCCCTGCGGAGGACAGGGCCTAGCCAGAATGCCTGGAACACAGTAGGACCTTCATCATGGTGGTCAGTGTGGCTCCAGATTGCCTCTGAGCAGGATCAGCCTTTCTGGAACTTGCTTTGGGGCCTAGCCTCAGCTAGCCTTAGATGGGGCTCATTTCAATGGGCACCAGTCTCTCTGGGACACAGACCCTCACCCTCATCCTTGGACTGACAGTAGAGCATTCAGCTTACTAACAACACCCTCCAAGTGTCCCTCTTTGTCACCAAGCATGTCCCAAGTAGGGGGGCAGGTTTGACGTGCCCTATGTGGTTCCTGAGTGTGGATGGCACCAAATGGCATGCATCATTGTTGTGAACATCATGTTATCTAGTGCTGTCCCAATCACACTCTCATCTTGTGTGTGATGAGAAACAGTATAAGCCAGGGAAAGCAGCTTTGTTGAGGTCACCCAGCAGAACTCAGTGCTCAAGGTCCATGGGTTGCTGGGCATGTGCGCCTTGGTCTGTGCCTCCTGTCGCCTCCTAGGCCTCACAGGAGGAAGGGTT
Source organism: Cricetiscus sungorus (assembly GCA_030556225.1). NCBI lineage: Eukaryota > Metazoa > Chordata > Mammalia > Rodentia > Cricetidae > Cricetiscus > Cricetiscus sungorus. The sequence continues at coordinate 133,967,849 of JANBXA010000734.1, forward strand.
CACCTCCAGACCGGATCTATCTTTGACTATCTTTGGAGTCCTGGAGGCACTCAGGCTGCAGGTAAGACGTGGCCTGGGGACGCTCAATCCCTGTGCCTCCCACTCTGGAAGTTGGGGTCAGTGCCCCCTCCCCTGCCCGTCACCTGTCTAGATCCCATGCTTTGAGACAGGTTAGGTGACCTTCAGGGGGCTTCTGAAGCTTTTCTCCCTGGATTACAGGTTGCTCTTGCCAGGGACAGCCAGGTTGGGTGGGTCAGCCAGGAGCCCAGCATCCAAACTCTAATTCCTTAGGTGCTCTCAGATGTAGCTGGGTCTGAACACCATCTACCTGCCCAGCCTCCACAGAGAGGGGCAGCATTCTCTGGAGAGAAGTGTGTTGACACATAGGCCTTTCCACTTCTCTTCTACCCTGGCTAATCACTCGAACCCGACTAGCCCCCCCTTATTCCCTGCCTACTCCTCCTGAGGCTTGGCCTGTGACCCTACCAAGAGTCCCATCTCATGTCAGTTCCCCATATAACAGAGACCTGTCATTTGAGACATGCCTCTGCCCGTTGCCCAGGGGCTCTGCTGCTTTGAGGCATTTGCTCTGACATCTCTATTCTCCCTTCCCTTTCCTCCTCCACTGAAGGTTCCAGTGCTCTTGTCTTATTAGATTGAGGACTTCTAAGGCATGAGGTCTCTGTCTTATTCCTAGCCTGGGGCCAGGCATGGACTAAGTGCTTAATGAGGGCTTGGATATATTGTTACTTGGACATATGCGGTAGCACTTAGGAACACGGAGTAGCTTATCAGTGTTGTACAGCTCAGAGTCATTGCCCTGTAGCACCCAGGTGTAGCTTATCAATGCTCTACAGCTCAAAGGCCTCGATATCAGGTAGGCCTGGGTAGACCTGGGTTTGAATCTCAGACTCACCCCTTATGTCAGGAAAAACTGACACTGAGTGATGATGGGAGATGTTATTCTGTATATATGTTTCTCATACTGGTTAATAAAGCTCTGTGGCCAATAGAAAACTAGATAGGCGGGGCTAGGAGACTAGAAGGAGGAAAGAGGAAGTAGTAGGGAGGAGTCGAGATGTAGCCCGGGGAGGAAGGAAGACGCCTGCTGCGGCTCCCCGATAAGACGACCACGTGGAAATACTTAGATAAGTAGATATGGGTTAATAATTAAGACAGAGCTAGCCCATAAACAGTAATGGTAACTGGCCAACAGGATTGTATCAAATACAGAGTCTCTGAATGTTATTTGGGACTGGCGGGCTGGCAGAAACATACACGCTACAGAGTGAGGTCTCAGCACATGCGGGTTTGCTGACTCTGGACCCACTGGATCTGGGTGGACAATTGCTCTTGCCTCTGTCTTCAGCACGCTCAAGCTGAACATGGTAGGACATGGTGGATGTGAGTAGGGGTGGGGTAATTGCCGTTGTTGGGTAGCACAGGCTGCAGCGAACTCCTGGTCCTCTTGCCTCCACCTCTCTGGAGCTGGAATAACAGGCCTGCACCACCATCCCTGGTTTATGCAGTAATGGGAATTGAACCCACAGCTTTGTCTGTGCTAGGTGGGTACTCTACCAACTGAGCCACAGCCCAGTCCACTCTTGATGGGACTGAAGATACAGGTAAGAGTTGGTCAACCAGATCTCAGCGCCGCCTTCCTATTCTCTTACAAGGTACCTTGACCCCAATGACCAGTGCTGTCACCAGGGTCACCCCTCATGTCCCATTGCCCCTTCCCCAGGTATTAGTCCAGCCCTGCCAAGCTCCTTGGCCTGACACAGCTGACTGGAAATGTGTTCTTCCTGAGCCGGCCCCCACCACTTTCCCCTCGGAAAAAGCAATTAGACCATGTTTACCGGAGTGCGTGGTTGCAATCTGTCGTTCCTATCGTATTCTGTGCACTGGCCCACTTCTCACAGGCTTTGCTTAGGCCTGATGGGAGATTTGCATAAACAGTAAAAATAGAACTGGGGAAAAGCAGGGGAGGGATCAGTGTGGGACCAGAGAGTTAGGAATAAGGCTGTGGGCATCGGGGGTGGGTCTGGGGGAGCTGATGGAGGGTGCAGGTACTTCCCTCTTGTATGATTTGATCTTTTGCCTCTGTTGGGTGGGCAGTTTGGACCCTATGAGAGGTCAAGCTAGCCTAGAGGGAACTGAATAGCCGAAGGGAACGCTCAGATGGGGAGCTGTCCTCTCCTAGGCAGGCATCCCCCTGTGGTGATGCCTGTGGCTTCCTGCTAACTTGGAGGCAGGCAGAGTGGTGTTACTAGCTGCACAGCTTTGAGAGTGATCCAAGGCTGCTTCCTGGAGGAGGCTGTTCTAAGAACTGAGCTCCAGGTCTCAGACTAGCATCTCCTCCACGTGGAGCAGTGCCTGGATGCAGTAAGTACCCACTGGATGCTTAAAGGAATGAAGCATGAGCTGAAGGTGGGGAGGGGTGGAAATGACCGAGAGAAAAAGGAGGGTGGGAGTAGGGGGGTGGGGGGCTGGCAGGAAGAATGGGATTGGGAGTGGGGGGGACAATAGTGCTGCAGGAGAGGGGGAAGCTTTGGAGACCTGGCGGGACCTGGGAGACCCCCTGGGGTGCCCCAGAGCCATGCAGAGCAGCACGGAGAGGTACTTTATCTAATTTGTTGTAGGAAGGATGGCGCTGGGTGCCTTATAGAAGAAAGGCAGGAAGGCTGAGGTGGTGTGGGAGCTGTGAGGGGTCATCTCATGTCCAGGCAGAGGGGACTGGGCTTGGTGAAAAGTTTCCACACCCGGATAAGCCTCCCCACAGATGCAGCAATCTGCAAATCAAACCAAATTAGAAAAAGCAACGCTCCCAGATGGCCTTCTAACTCCCCAGAGAGGAGACAGGAAAATCCTCGAGTCTAATTTCTGGGGGAGGGAGGACAGTTTAAATACCCTGTGGGAGAGGTCTTGAGCATCTCTGGGGGAGGGGTCATCATTTGTGGGTTGCAGCAGCGTTTGGAGAGAGATAGGGGCGGGGGTTTGGGTGGAACTTCCACCATAACACTTGGGATGGCAGGCTTGACGAGGCTAAGAAGCAGGTGCCTGCAAAAGGGAGACTGGATGGGCCTCCGGGAAGGTGGTGGGAGACTAGCAATGGCTGCTGCAGCCTTCAGGTCCTGTAAGATTCCTACTGCTCACCATGTGTTCTTTGTGCACGCCTTTAATCCCAGCCCTTGGGAGGCAGGGACGGGTGGATCTCCCAGCATTCAAGACCAGCCTGGTCTACAGAGTGAGTTCCAGGACAGTCTCCAAAGCTATACAGAGAGACCCTGTCTCAAAAAACAAACAAACAAACACAATCCCCTTCTCTCATCTGGTAGTGTCTTCCTGTGAGCTTTCCCAACACCCACCCAAGGACCCCAATCCAACCCGTACCAGATGTGTGGTTATCTTTTTAATTAAAACATATTTACTCAGCTATTTGTAAGTGTGTACATGAATGCACACTTCAGGGCACACGGAGCACAGAGGACGCCTCCCTCTCAGAAGTCTGTTCTCTCTTTCCACCCTGGGATCAAGGGCTTGAACTCAACTCCTCAGGCTTGTCAGCTCATCCGGGCCCTTCCCACCCGGGCCATCTGGTAAACCTAGCTGATCGACTTTCATTCTTGCTGAACCTCAACTGATCCATCTGTAAAATGGACGTGTTCCCTGCAAGGTGGGTATGCAGGGAGCAAGCTGTGTTGGAATTTTTCAGCACAGACAGAAGCAGCCTGCCTCAGACTGGAGGGAGGCCCAGGGAGGCAGTAGGGCCTGCATCTCTCCTCTCCCCTCCTAAAGGGCAGCTTGGGGCTTTAGGGCCTTAGGATCCCCACTTGTCAGGTAAGTAAGGAGCTGTCCTGGGTCTGGAGGATGACCTGTTTTCATCCATTAAGCCACATAAGAGGAGGCAATCTTTTATTTATTTTTTTTAAAGTTGAATTGGAAACATTCTTTGGGAATCTTTGAAATGTTCATACTGATGGCTTTTTTTTTTTTTTTTTAAATAAAAGATAACAGTATCTTTGTCTTTATAAAGTTGTACAGCCACTGGGACTGTGGGGTCCTAATGACATTTGAAATGACTGCTGTGAGCCCATATCCATGGACTCACTTTGTTGTGGGGAGAATCCCAGGGCTTCTTATAAGGGGTCGCCCATGAGAGCCCTCTCTGGAGATCACTTCCAAGGAGCTCTGGGCGATTTGGATGCTCTGCTGTTTTGCTTGTCAAATCAGTGCCTTGATAAAGCTGACGCCTCTCAGAGAATGTGTGAGCACATTGTGCTAAAGTTAAAAGCATTTTACAGATGTAAGGTTCTATTAGCAGTGGCCGCCATGCCCCAAGAGGGGAGGTGATTTTTCCACAAGGTCACAGAAAAAGTGGATGGAAGAACCAGGAAAAGAAGCAGAGGAGCCTCTGATGCCCAGGGTTCCACCACTGAACCAGCGAGGGAACAGAGGCCGGAGCCACAGGCAGGGAAAGATTAGGAGCCTTGGGGTGGAAAAGGGGCCTCTCACCAGCTGAGAGCCAAGAATTCCAACCCAATTAGGAATCCTTCCTGTGCAGCTGGACAACTGGAGACAATTGGCTTTTTATTTTATTTTATTTTTGGTTTTTAGGGACAGGGTTTCTCTGTGGCTTTGGAGGCTGTCCTGTAACTAGCTCTTGTAGATCAGGCTGGTCTTGAACTCACAGAGATCTGCCTGCCTCTGCCTCCCCAGTTCCTGGATTAAAGCTGTGAGCCACCACCACCCGGTGACAATTGGCTTTTTATACAGAGATCTTTCACATAAGATTGTTAAAGTACCTGGATCATAGATGGCTCAGTGGGTAAAGGGGCTTGCTGCCAAGTCTGACAACCCGAGTTCAATCCCCACAATACGGTGGAAGGAGAAAATCGACTCCTGTGTGTAGACCTCTGACTTTCATAACCAGGCCAAGATGTTTGTTCTCTCTCTCACACAAATAAATGCAATGAAAGTTTTTAAGGGAGCATTACGGGCACAGTGACCTGTGCTTAGAGCCCTAGCACATGTGGTCTTCCTCCTTCTTTCAGAGGGAGACTTGCAATTTTTTTATGAGTTTCTCAGAACCTTGACATAGCTTGTTCCAGATGCCAGGAAGTCTCCGGAAGTGCTGTTAGAGCTAAATCCAAGAGCATGATGGACCAGGTTAATTTTCGGGCTCTTGATGATGCGTGGCATCTCCCTCCAGGACTTCTTGGATTAATGAGTTAATTTAGTCCAAGCTCCCAGTGTCTCGCGCCTTTGGTGCTGAGGATGGAGATGGGAGTTGGAGGTGGGGAAGCTGATTCTGCACAAAATGTATTTTGGAGTCCATAGGGACCCCAGAAAGAGACCTGCATGCTCAGCACTACAATTAATTAATGATGCTAATAATGGTCTATGATCAATCCCAGTGCAGGGAGCTTGGGAAGTTGGCCCCACATGCCTAGAAGACCTACATCAACAGCTTCAAGGACGTAAGTGCGTGGGTGGGTGAGGCAGTCTTGGGGAATGAAGAGGCATCCCTCTGACCTGGCAAAGCATGAGGACCAAGCATAGATCGTTCAGCTTGAACCTCAGCCCTGGATAATCTGCGTGACACAAGCTGGTTCCTTGGCCTATCTGAGTGTGATGGCAAATCCTGATTGTCAATGTAACAGGCTCTGGAATCACCATGAAAACATACCTCTGAGCACCTCTGTGAGGAGTTTTCTAGACTAGGTTCATAGAGATGGAAATATACCCTCCATGCTCCTCCAAATGTGGGGAGCACCATCCCCTAGGGTCCTGGATTCAAGGAAAAGAAAGTGAACTGAGCACCAATGTGCCTGGAGACTTTGCCCGGTCTCATCTGGTCCCCCTGGACCGGTTTCTCTCCTGTCCTCCAGCTCCTGAAGAACCACTCCAAGGCTTAATATTAATCATAAGCTAGGTTGGCCTATTTGCTCAGGCTTATTATTAACTAGCTCTTACAACTTAAATTAGTCCATTTCTATTATTTTATATTTTACCATGAGGCTCTTGGCTTATTATCCCACATCTTGCTTCTAGGGCAGCAGCTAGCATCTCCCTGACTCCACCCTTCTTCTCTGCCTCAAGCTCCTGAAACCATTCCTTCCCCGCCACCCTCAACTGTGTATCCTCAAACTGTGAGCCCAAAGAAACACTTCCTTCTTTAGTTGTTTTCATTAGGTGTTCTGTGACAGGAAGGGAAAAGCGGCAGATGCATCAAGCCTTTCTTTCCTCCCCTACATGTGATAGCCATGATCTCTGTCTGTCTGTCTGTCTGTCTGTCTGTCTCCCCCTCTTCAGGAGCCATGAACTTGGACTGAGTGACCAGTGGTGGCTGCTCACTGTCCTGTGTGCTCTCAGGGACGTCTCTGAGTCCTTCCTGTGCACAGATATTCAGAGGGTATTTCCTCACCCACGCATTTCACTGAAGTGTAACCCTCCCATAGGAGAGTCAATCTGCCTTTTTTGTTTCTAATCTTAAATTTTATTTCAATCCTCCCAGGACTGGAAATACAACAACAAAAAAGAAGAAGGAAAAAAAAAAACCTGAAAAGAATTCTAAAATGTTTTGCTTTGATTGTTTTAAAATAGTACTTTAAATGATTTTGAAACCATTTATGTCTCCCAAATTTCAGAAACAGCAGAGTTCCCACCAGTCCGGCATCTACTATAATATTTCATACAAACACAGGTCAAACCTGAAGCAGAAACTGGCTGCGTATTCTCCCCCCACCTCCCTGGTGTGTGTGTGTGTGTGTGTGTGTGTGTGTGTGTTTGTGGTGTGTGTGTGTGTGTGTGTTTGTGGTGTGTGTGTGTGTGTGTGTGTTTGTGGTGTGTGTGTGTGTGTGTTTGTGGTGTGTGTGTGTGTGTTTGTGGTGTGTGTGTGTTTGTGGTGTGTGTGTTTGTGGTGTGTGTGTGAGTGTGTGTGTGTTTGTGTGTGTGTGTGTGTGTGTGTGTGTGTGTGTGTGTGTGTGTGTGTGTGTGGTGTGGCAAGCTGTGCCATCTCACTTGTTTTGAGACCGGATCTCTCACTGGAACTACAGCTTCATGGTTAGGCTAGGCTGCCTGGCCAGCAAGCTCCAGGAATCTCTCTCCCTCCCAGTGCTTAGGTTACACGCATGAGTAAGCATTTTATTTTTTATTTTACACCGACTAATAGGCCTCAAACTCAGCTCCTGTGGTGGTGTGGCAAACACCTTACCAATTGAACCATCTCTCTAGCTTTTGGTTCCATATTCTTAAATAGGTCTTAAAGCAGACAGCTCAGTGGGTCATATCAAATGGGAACAGCCCTGTCATTAGCACCCAGACTGAGCAAAACCATTGTTCCCTGAGTCCCCCTCCCAGGTCCTTAGTGGAACTTGACCTCCAGTACCCGGGGTGGCCTTGTGAGCCTAAGTCCCGTCTCCCCATTTCTTCTCCTCTCAACTTCACGTAAGTGTCATCCTCTGTTGGCTGCCACTCCTTCTGCCCTTTGCTTGTGGATAGACTGTGTATGCAGAGTATGAGGGCTGTGGGCCCTGTCCCATCCCCAGCTATCCTACCATAGCTACCTCAGCATCTCTCCTTGCTTTTGGTACTGTTAGGAGGTGATCTAAGTCCCCTCCCCCACCTCCCACGTTCATATATGGACACACAACCCTCAGGACTTTGGAACGTGACTTTCAGGAGTGGGATTGGGATAGAGGAGAATCAACTGTCACCCCAACTTGGCTTGGAGACACTGGCCACAAAAAGGGGTGCCAGGAAGGACCAGTGCCTATCAGGACAATGTGGCCATCTCAGGGTGGGTGTCTCAGGGCATCGGAGAGAGACCTGGGGAGCTCTGGGCCTGGCATATAAGAAGGGGAGTTGTTTGCATTTGGAGGTAACCAGAGCTTGGTGAGTTGGTAGGATATCTCAGGCTCACTCCATCTGTGAATTTAGGGACCTCAGGGATAAGAATTTGAAGACTGCTTCTTTGAGAAGGAAGCTAAGGAAAATGAGGTCTTCAGGGTGGCCCTGGATGGTGGTGGTGCATGCCTTTAATCCCAGAACTTGGGTCCAGGGATGTGTGTCATAGCCTTTCTGTATGGCAGTGCCAGATATCCAACCTCTCTGGGTTCCTTCCCTCCCATGGATGTGACAAGGACACAGTGGGTGACAGCCGTCCACTGGGATCATTGTGTTTTGTCGGACACAGAGTAAACGGTGGGGTGCACAAGAGCATAGTCTGGGAGGGAGCCCTGAGGGGCTGGGGTAGCCATTTGCTGAGGTGGTTGTCAAACAATAGGGCTGGTGGTGATGGACAAGAAGGTACACTCAGACCAGAGGGCCCTGTCCCTTTCCTGCACTTGCCATTACATTGGCTTCTTCTCACCACATACAGGTGTTCCAGGTAGTATCAGTCAGCTACTGCCATGTGACAAATTGCTCTGCAGCTCAGAGGCATTCAAGATCTTTCTGGCCCCTGCCCGTTTGGCTGGCTGAACTCCTGGCTGAGCCTCCACTTTGTTAACGATGCCCGCACTGGGTTGGTCCCAGAGTATGCTCTCAGGACACAGACACCAAGGTGGACAAGTGTGTGCAAAGCTCGTGTGCACGATGGCCCACTGACATGACCACGGCCCAAGCAAGGCCTGTGACTATGGCCAATAACAATAGGACGGGAGCAACCACCCTGGGGAAAATTACTCTCCCCTTACAGGAGGGCAGTAGTTACTGGACCTTGATCTCAGTCAACCTTTCTCAAAAGAAAGGTTTTCCCCTGAAAAACACTCAAAAGTCAGCTTGAGCTGACAGCCCCACACAGGCAGCCTGACTCAGGTTCCCCACCTCTCACTCTCTTCCTGCTGGGAAGACCCCACCAGGGCCCGGATGCACGTCCACCACACTCATTCCTCCAACAAGTTATCCAGAGACTTCTTCAAAACAAAGAACAAAACCACTCGAGCCACAGTGCTGGCCTGTGACTTGGTGGCCATATGGCACTCACTGAGCAACTTCTCCAGGTCCCTGGAGGTCAGGACAGAAGGTGTTAGCTGGTATCACTATGACCCGCCATTCCTGAAATCCAAGGAACGTTCTGTGATGTCAGCTTTCAGCCACTACACCAGGCCAGCATCAGCTGGCTCCCAGGGCTTGCAAAGCCACTTCCTGTCCTGTCACCCAGAGCAGGATGCCCAGGTTGGCCACTCCCAAAGAACTTTCTGGAAGCCCTAGTTTCTCATTCATAATCAAAGCCTAGAGACCACGGCCCCTTCCCATGATGTCTCCCAGGCATGACTGGTTCAGGCAAAGGAGAAAAGCTGTCCTAAGGCCCCTAGAGCACACTTAGGGGCAGAAGGGCCAGACCTGCTGATTCAGGAGAATCCACGTGCTCTGCCTGTCACAGATCCAGCCCTCCGGCTGGTACACTGCAGTGAAACCACCTTTGACTTAATATATGCTAATTAGATTTTAATGGGATTCAGATTTCCAGCAGTAGTACAGCGTTAGCCATGGTAAGTTATAATCATATCTAATTGGTAATTCTAACATAACAAATTTCTTGGATAAATTATTCTTAGTTAATAGTCCCCCAGGAACCGCACACACACACACACACACACACACACACACACACACACACACACACACACACGCATGTTCCTATTTTAGGGGAAATCTAGGGAAAAAGACAAGGTCAAAGCAGGCTCATGTTGAGGTTAAGCCACTGTTGAATCCTCATCTCCTTCAGCCCGCCCTGCCCCAGTACCATCCATGGAAACTCTAAGTGTGTGTAAATGGTGCAGGACCTAGGGTGCATGTGACACAAATCCAGACTGCTGTCTTTGAGGGAGGTGGCTGCAGCGAGGCCCATCCTGGGGCCTTACACAGGGCCAGTTCTCTGAGGGGTCCACGCCAGCTGTAGGGATCCCCCTCCCTGCAGAGTTGGAGCACCTGGGAAGAATTCCAGATTCCAGAGAGCCCCTGTTCAGTAAGCACCTCCTATGCTGGGCTGTTAGCTGGGTTTTATTCACAGATGAAGGCTGGGGTGGCCCACTAGCCCTGGGCAAACCCTGGGGTCCCCTGCAGTGAGATGGGCTACGGAGACTCTGTGCACCCACAGGTAAGAGCTCTTTCCCTGCACGTCACTCTGCCCTGCTGTCATGGGCCACACGGAGTGTGTCTCTCTGCCTGCCCTTTGCTGGCTGGCTGTTTTGGTCCCTGCAGAGGGTGGGTGGTGTGGAGGACTACCAGCATTCCCTGAGGCTGAGAGCAGCAGGAGTGGAATGGGGGGGCTCGTCAAACGCCTGGGATTCCCACCCAGCTCCCCACATGCCAGCTGCACTGTGCCCTGCAGTTCACAGCCCACCCCATTCACTAAGTGACAGGAATTAGTCCTATCTTTTGCTGCTGTTCTGTGGATGGGCAGACACGACCTTGCAGGCAATCTGGGTCTGTAAACGTAAATTCCCCCACGCCAGTGTTGTGCTTTCTTTTTCTTTTGCAGTGCTGGGGATGGACCCAGAACCTCACCCACTGTGCAAGCATTCTATCACTGAGCTACATTCCTGGACCCCATTGTTTTCCAATTCTCTGTTCTTTCCCAATTCGAGGGCGCAAAATGACCTTAGGGGGACAAGGAAGAAATCTTATCTCTTTGATCTGATTAAGGAACGGAGATTAACTGTGCCACCTCAGGCTTTGACAGGCATCATTTATTAAGCACAACCGCACTTTAGACATTTTCTTAAGTTTTAATAGTCACTCTCTTATCAGCTCCCATGGCAACGGCAAGAGAAGGATGTGATTGCTATTGTCAGTACTTGGACAGCCAGGCCAGGCAGGCACAGAGACAGTGTGTAAGTGCCCTGAGATCACACAGCTAGTCAGCAGTTGTGTTGGGATTTGAACCCAGGCAAGCTGGGTTTTAGAACTCAGTTCTTTAGTCACTGTGTGTGGATCTTTAGATCTTTAGATCACCAGGACATTGAAGAACCCAGGGGAGGAGAGAGAAGGAGAGAGAGAGAGAGAGAGAGAGAGAGAGAGAGAGAGAGAGAGAGAGAGAGAGAGAGAGAGAGAGAGAGAGAGAGAGAGAGAGAGAGAGAGAGAGAGAGAGAGAGAGAGAGAGAGAGAGAATGCTGACCTGGGGTGCTCCCCAGGAGGGCAGAATTCCCTGGGGTATCATCCCTAACCACAGATGATTCCCCCACTGGCTGTGTGACTGTGGACAGGCTGTATAACCTCTCTGAGCCTCTATTTCTTCACTTGTAAATGGATGCAAGGTTTCTCTGAAGATCAAGATGGGGGACACATGCCTGTGGAGAGCTGCCCTGCATGACACGGTCCCAAATCTCTCTCTACTGGTGTTCACGGGACTCTGTAAACATAGAAATACTGCAGAGGGAAGAAGAGGGGAGACACCTGCAAACTGAAGGCTTCACGTCCTGACTCGCATCTTTTGGCAGAGTTGCCAGGTGGAAGGAAGGTGTGGGCTTTCCCAGGACTTTACTTCCATTCACAGGGTGACCCCGCAGACACTCGACTCTCTCATCCTTGGATTTGGTGGAAATGCACATTCAGAGCCAGTGACAGTCCCAGCCCGCCGCCCAGGGCCAAGGGGGTGCTGAGGGACACAAGCAGGAGCTGGCTTGCCTCCAAAGCCCACAGGGGTCTCCTGCAGTCTCTAAGCTTGTGGTTTCCTTGCAGATCCCATTGAGATTTTCTGTGGCTTCAGGTTCGGTTCAAGGCTCAGTGAGGACACAGGTCGTGCGCCCACCTGTTCGATGGGTGGTCTGAGGAATAAGAGCAGACTCTCAGGGCTGCTGGGGCCCTCCTTGCAATGCAGGCTGGGAACTCACATGGCATCTTCCTGGGATCTTTCCCCATCTCCTAGTGTGCACTGTATTCCATTGGCCACCTGCACCAGCTTCTCTACCCCAGGAGGTCCAGACCACCACTCCCAGCCGTGTAAGGCTTCAGTGCCTGGGCCTGCTGGAGTGGTGCGGGTAGACCCGAAGGCCTGGTCCTCGAGCTGCTGCTCATGCTGTGGGTTCTTCTGCCAATGGCATGCCTCTTTGCGCTGTCACTCAAGAGTCTGAGATACAGGGCCATCATCCGTCTTCAGAGCGACAGGGATGGAGTGTGACCAGTCAGCACTTAATGAGTTGTTTTGGAACAAATGAGTTCCTGAGCTGCAGGATGCTGCTGTGGGGTGGGGCGTCTCTTAGCCCTTGTGATAACCCTTCTTAGTTGACAACTTGACTACATCCGGAGTTATCTAAAATCCAAGTAGCTGGGTACACCTTGGGGGAATTTTTCTTAATTATTTGAAGTGAGGTGACCTACTTTGAATCCAGATCTTTTGAGGTGGGAAGATCCACGTTTAATCTGGGCCACACCTTCTGCTGGAAGCCTGTATAAAGGATGTGGAGAAGGATGCTCCCCTCCCCACCTCTGTGAGTGCGTGCATGTGTGTGTGTGTGTGTGTGTGTGTGTGTGTCTGTGTGTGTGTGAGTGTGTGAGTGTGTGTGAGTCTGTGTTGAGTGTGTGTGAGTGTGTGAGTGTGTGAGTGTGAGTGTGTGTGAGTCTGTGTGAGTGTGAGTGTGTGTGAGTCTGTGTGTGAGTGTGTGTCTGTGTGTGAGTGTATGTGAGTGTGTGTGAGTGTGTGTGAGTGTGTGTGTGTGTGTGGCGTGTGTGTGTGTGTGTGTGTGTGTGTGCGCGTGCGCACGCGCCTGCTATCTCTGGCAGTCCATTCCCTGACTGGCATTAGCGCCTACTTTTTCAGGGTTCTGGTGTATACTGAAGACCAGCAGAGACATCCAGCCTCATGGACTGAATGGTTACTGGATTCTTGTATTTTCTGTTAGTAGACAGCTGTTGTTGGACTAGCTGGACCACAACATACATACATACATACATGTTTTTCATCAGTTCTGTTTCTCTGGAGAACCCTAATACAGATTTTGATACCAGAAGTGGTTCTAGAGCAACAGAAGTCTAAGGATGACTTTTTTTTAAGTGTCTGGAATAGCCTTTCCAATTTTCCAACACTTAAGAATTACTGATGCCTCTCCTGGGAGCTTAGAGAGTAGTGAATGCCCATGATATGAACTAGTTTACAACTTAAGGACACAAATGTATTTGGTTATCTGGATATACCAATTGTGAGAGGCAATGGGTTTGGTCACTATATAAAAATTTTGGCAATTTGTGGAAATATAAGGAAAACGATGATCCTGGTTGGTCACTCCTAACACCTCTGGATAGACTGGCAAAGGAAAAGAACGAGCTCTGTGATAAAATTAGCCAACTTGGAGCATCTCAGGCTACGGTGAAGATGACAGATGACGGCTCCAGATGTGCAGTCTAAACTTCAGACTGAAGGATTCTGAGTGTGCCCCGAAAGGCCTTCTCTCCAGCAGCCGCAGAACTCACGTGCCACAAACGGAACTGAAGTCCTCATTATAAGGTTGGCTGAATTACAATGAAAATTCAAGTCCCAGCCTGAGAGGGTGTCAGTGGTTAAAGTAAGGGCATTCATTGCTAAAGAGTGGGCTTCTATAGCTTGGGGAGGGTGTGTGTGGGAGGACCCTATTGAGGCTGAGAGCTTTGCATTCTCAGATGCTCAAGGGTTTCTATCTCAGCAAGGGAAGTAGCCTTTCCACCCTCAGCAGAAAATGTACTCACACCCCACCCCCTAAAATATTGCCCTTTCCACCTTTGACTGGGGAAATTAATCCATCATTGTCTGCTAAACCAGCAGTGACTTTGTCTGAAGGAGACGCCCGGCAAGACAATACTGATGTCCCTCAGGGTCCATCTGTAGTTGCTTCTAGACCTATAACCAGACTTAAGACAAAGCAGGTTCCTGGTGGGGGAGGTAAAGAATATAGTCCTTGAGGAGGAATGCTACAATACTAAAGGGCTTAATGAATTTGTTAATTCGTTCAAGTAGAGTTTTGGCCAATATGTATGGGAATGGATTGTGTGAAGTAATGGTGGAGGGAACATAAAATGGGATCAGGCAGAGTTTGTTGATAAGACCCCACTGAGTAGAGATTCTAAGTTTAATACAGAAGTTCACACAGCTTAAAAAGGTGTCAAAGGTTGTTTCAATAGTTGGCTGAAGCGTTTGTTAAAAGATGGCCTACTGAAAAGGCCTTGGAGATGCCTGATACCCTTTGGCTTAGTGTCAATGAAGGGATTTTAAGGCTCAGGGAAATTGCAATGCTGGAGTGGGTACGCTGTGTAAAACCTAATCCTCCAAAACGGGAAGGCCCAGAAGACATGCCCTACACTAATCCTATGGGATGCAAAATGGTGAGCGGGGCACCAGCACATTTGGAGAGCTTTGTTGCTGGCCTTTTTCCCTGTGCCAAACCTTAGGGTCAGAGACGCTGCGGCTCAGTCGGATGGATTAAATGCAATGGGTCTAATTAGGCTCCGAAGTAGCAAGGGCCAGGTGGCAGCACTGAATCTCTGAGGAAAGGGTAATCATAGTTGTCATGATAGGCGGCATAGAGGAAGCTTTGACCATAATGGCCAAGCCTGTAATGGCCAGGACAGGAAAAATGAGTTCTATGATGGCATGATTCACACAGACCTATGTACTGCTTAATCAGTCATGGTTTCCACACGTTAAATAGATAAGAGGCCCACTGCATTTCTGTTTGATTTATATAAACAGAAACATTCTCAAATGAAAGAAAGGCGACATTGGATCATGGTAAAGGGAATCTTGGCCTGCAAATGCAAGAATTACTGTTGGCCTTTCTCTCTTTTTTCCCAGAAGGACCAGAGGTCTTTTACAAGAGTAACTGTACCCTGGGGGAAGGTAAAACAATCACATCACACTTTCTGGGGTCTGTTGGACACTGGTTCTGGATTGATGAAACAGATTCTGAGACCCCCCCCCCAAGAAACATTGTGGTCTTCCAGTTAAAGTAAGGGGTTGTGGAGGCCAGGTGACTGATTAATGGAGTTTTGGCTGAAGTTTGACTCACAATAGGTCCAATGGGTCCTGGAACTCATCCTGTGAATATTATCTCAGTTCCAGAATGTCTAATTAGACTTAGAAGTTGGCAGAATTCTCACATCGGCTACCTGACCTTTGGAGTGAGGGCTATTATGGTTGGAAAGGCTAAATGAAAGCCATTAGAGTTGCCTATGCCAGGGAACATAGTGAATCAAAAACAGTATCACATCCCTGGGAACTGCAGAGATTGGTGCCACCATCAAGGAATTGAAAGATGCAGAGGCGGTGGTTCCCGCCACATCTCCCTTTAACTTTCCTATCTGGCCACTGTAGAAGTCAGAAGGATCACCAAGAATGGCAATTGACTGTCAAAAACTCAGTTAGGTAGTGGCTCTGATTGCAGTTGCTGTACAGATGTGGTATCCTCACTCGAGCCGATTAGCACATCTCCTGGTACAAGGTATGCAGCTATTGGTTTGGCAAGTGCCTTTTTCTTGGTACCTGTCCATAAGGACCACCAGAAGCAATTTGCTTTCAGCTGGCAAGACCAGCAGTATACCTTTACAGTTTTACATCGAGGATAGATTAACTTTCCTGCCCTGTGTCATAACTTAAAAGCAATCTTCTGTTGTACTATATTGACATTATGCTGATTGGACCAAGTGAGCGGGAGGCAGCAGCTACTTCCAACCCACTGGGAAAATGCACATCAGAGCATGGGAAATACACCCAACCAAAATTCAAGGGCCTTCTACCTCAGTAAAATTTTAGGAGTCCAGTAGTGTGGGGTATTCAGAGATAATCCTTCTAAGGTGGAGGATAAATCATTGTACCTGGCTCCTCCCACCACCAAGAAGGAAGCACAATGTTTAGTGGGTCTATTTGGATTCTGGAGACAGCACATTCCTCATGGAGGTGCATTACTCCAGCCCACACACCAAGTGACTTGGAAAGTTGATAGCTTTGTGTGGGGCCTGAAACAGGAGGGTCCAGGCTACTGTGCAGGCTGCTCTACCATGAGGGCCGTATGATCCAGACTTGGTCTTTTAGGCATTAGTGACTGATAGGGATGCTGTTTGGAGCTGTTTGGCGAATCACAGAAGAGAACTTTGGGATTTTGGAGCAAGGCTTTACCATCATCTGTAGACAACTCTTTTCCCTTTGAGAGACAGCTCTTGGCCTGCTATTGGACCTTAGTGGAGACCTAATGTTTGAGAATGGGTCACTAACTTACCATGTACCTGACCTGCCTGCCCATCATGAGCTGGGTGTGACTGGACTCATCAAGTTTCAAAGTAGAACACGAACAGCAGCAATCTATTATCAAATGGAAGTGGTTTATACATGACCTAGCCCTGTAGAGAGCCGCGTAGTACCACGCCTTAAAGTGGCGCTGGCTTCTGCCTTACACCTTCCCGCTGGTAAAGACTCTCTGGGTAAACAAGCCCTTAATTGGTCAAGTCTGTTCAGCCTGTCTGCTTCCACATTAGAGTAGCCTATCTGTAGGGTCCACGTGGCTCACTGGGGTTGGTTAGCTCAAGGGGATTTAAGCCTGTGCAGGGGTCCCCTCGCTCTCTCTCTCCCTGCGGGCCAGAAGCAACATGTTTAAAGGATCCTGATTAAAACTGCATGAAGAAAATCTACCTGGAGTCGCGTCTTCCTTGCTGGCCAGGGCAGGCGCGTACAGAGCCCTACTCTGGTTCAGAAGGTACAAGCAAGCTACACGAAGAAGTTGCCTAAATCCTATGGTTTCTGCTCATTACAATGTCACCTGCCTGCTGCCAAGCATGCAGCTATAGCCTCATGGGGTGTCCCTGTGATTAGTTGACTAAAGGAGAAAAGACTAGGGACTGGCTTACTGATGGTTGTGAACATTATACAGGCACCACCCAGAAGTGGAAAGCTGTAGCAATACAACTCCTTTCTGAGAAAACCCTAAAAGATACCAGTTAAGGGAAGTCACAATGGGCAGAACTTCGGGCATACACACGTTCCCATATTTTGTTTGGAATGTCCAGATGTACAACTGATCACTGATTCATGGATGGACGCAATGACTTGGCTGGATAGTCAGGGACTTGGAAAGAGCATGATTGGAAAATTGGTGAGAAAGACATATTTAAGAAGTACGTGGCTAGATCTCTCCAAATGGTTGAAGGATGTAAAGAAAATTGTATCCCGTGTGTATGCTCATCAAAAGGTGACTTCAACTGAGGAGGAGTTCAGAAATCAAGTAGATGGGATGACCCAGTCTGTGGACAGTCGACCTCTTTCCTCAGTCATTCCTGTCAATGCACAATGTGGCCATGGTGGCAGAGATGGGGGCTCTGCATGGGCTCAATGACACGGGCTTGCACTGACCGTTGCTGATCTGGCTGTAGCTGCTGCTGAGTGCCAGATCTGCCTACAGCACAGATGAGCATTGAGCCCCAGATATGGCACCATTCCCTGGTGTGACCAGCCGATGACCCGATGGCAGGTTGACAACATTGGACCACTTCTCCAATGGAAAGAACAATGCTTTTTTCTTACTGGATTAGGTTCTTATTCTGATTATGATTTTTCCTCTTCTGTATGTAATGCTTCTTCTGCCTAAACCACCATCTGTGGAATTACAGAATGCCTTACCTACCATCATGGTATATTACACAGTATTGCTTCTGACCAGGGAACTCACTTCAAAGCCAGAGTTCCCTGCTGGCTTTGAATGCCCCGATGGACCCATGATCATGGAATCCACTGATCTTACCATGTTCTTCACCATCCTGAATCTCATAGTCTGATAGAAATCTGGGGTCATCTTTTTAAGACACAATTACAATATCAATTTGATGGCACAGCCTGGAGAGCTAGGGCAGATTCTCCAGAGGGCAGTATATGCATTCAATATATGGTGTTTTCTCCCACAGCCAAGAATCAGGAGTCCAGGAGTCAAGTGGTGGAAAGGGAATATTTCTACTCACTGTCACCACCAGTGACCCTCTAGGGACATTTTTGCTTCCAGTTTCTGAGACCTTACGTCTTTCTGGCCTAGAAGTTTTGGTTCGAGAGAAGGGAGAATTCCTGTCAGGAGCTACAACATTCCATTGGACTTGAAGTTCCGACCTCCCCCCTGGCCTCTTTGAGCTTCTGATGCCCTGAAAGCAACAGGCTAGGGGAAAAATAACAGTGTTAGGGAGAGTGATAGATCCAGATTACCTGGGGAAATCGGATTATGTCTGGGGTGCAGGAGACCCTGTGATTGAAGTCGATGGAAAACTACAACAGCCTGATCCAGGCAGGATGACAAAGGGCACAGACCCTTCGGGAATGAAGGTGTGGGTCACTCCTGCAGGGATAAAAACAAGACTGCTGAGGTGCTTGCAGAGGATGGTGGAAATACAGAATGGGTAGTAGAGCTGCATATCAGCTAAGGCCGTGTGACTGGTTGCAGAATCAAGAATCGTAATTGACATGAATGTTTCTGTCGTATTTTGTTAAGAATGTGTTTGTACAGATATTTGTGCTTTCTTTCCTAGATTTATTACATAATATAACATCAATTAAAGGAATATCAGTGGTTATATTTAAGTTTGAGATATTAAAATAATGTCTCCTAAGGGACATTGCCACCTATTCTAAAATTTATAATGCATTTTCAATTGAACAAGGGATAGTTATATCATGTTAGGCATAATTATGACCTAGTTAAATGTATAATGTGGTTGCAATTGTACATGGGGTAGTTATATCATATTAGGCATAATTACGATCTGGTTGTTGTTTTCATTTGGAAAGGAGATAACATAAGGAGATATGATTATGTGTCAAATTGACAGGGGGTGGACTCGTGATGTCTATTCTTGGTTGCCAACTTGACTACATCTGGAACTAAGCAGCTGGTTACTCCTTGAGGGATTTTTTTTCTTAATTAAATTATTCAGAGTGGTAAGTCCCACTTTTAATCCAGATATTTTGAGATGGGAAAATCCACCTTTAATCAGGGCCCTATCTCCTGCTGGAAGTCGGTAAACGTGGCATGGAAGAAGGAAGAAGGCACATTGAAGAAGGCACAGTTCTCTCTCTCTCTCTCTCTCTCTCTCTCTCTCTCTCTCTCTCTCTCTCTCTCTCTCACTCTCTCTTTCTCTCTCTGCCTGCTTGCTCTCACCAGCATGTCTATTTCTTGACTGGCATTAGACCCTACTTCTTCAGGGTTCAGGCATATACTGAAGACCAGTGGAGACATCCAGTCACATGGACTAAACTCCTGGATTCTTGGACCTTGCTTTGGCAGACAGCCATTGTTGGATGTATATAAATCTCCATTCTCTCAGTTCTGTTCCTATAGAGAACCCTGACTAATACACCCCTCAATCATGGCTTGTCGACTGTCCTGCTGTGTGTACCTCTTTAGTCATCCTCCATCAATGAAGGCCAAGGCCACCCCACCCTCCATCAGTCACCCTAAACCTTTCTCCATCCCCACAGATGCTCAGTTCTTCTTAGTGAGCCCTTTCTGCCATGCCCAGCCACCTACCTGGGCAGGTGGTTTGCTTGTTTCCTCTGAGATTCCCCACCTAGTCAGGATGATGAGGCCTGGGACATCTGCCAAGCTCCAGGGGTAACCCGGCTCCTGCCCCCACCCCGCCCCAGGTCTTCCTGCCCTGCTCTGCTCTAAGTACCTTCTGTGGCTCTGAGGCTGCAGTCCTTGCTCAGCAGCCCCCTGTGACTCTCTGTCATTCAGTACGGACCACACTAGTTCATGTTTGTTTCATCCTCACGGAGTGCTGGGCATGATGGGGGGGTGCTTTCCATGTCTTCACTGAGATCTCTGAGGACAGTGCCAGGAACATGGGCACCCCACTCTCGCAGAAGAAGAGACAAAGGCACGGGGAGGTGCTGACAGGAGGTTGCAGGGTGAGTAGCAGAGCTGTCGGTGACTATGACGTCACAGACAGGTGAGTCTGTGCCTTGATCAGGCTGCCTGCTCATCTCACAGAAGGGCAACACCTTGGGGCTTACAGGACTTTCAAGGCAGACCAGGAGATCCCGCTGGAGCAGAAGGCCCAGTTTAGAAAAGGGCTTTCCACAAATGTTCTTTATCTGTGGTTCTGGGAACTTTGACTCTGATGGAAACAGAGGTCAGGGAACCTGCAGTGGAGATTATGAGATCCAGGCCTGGGCCCCAGAGAGACAGCTATAGCCAGGGATAGAGACAGGGGTAAGGTGGGGAGGGGGCGGGGCTCAGATCAAGGTCACGTACTCTGTGGGCCCAGAGTTGGTTGACATTTAGGTCTATCACTGACTCTTTGGCATTTGGCAAAACCATGCATGAATTTCACATGCCTATAATCATCCGCCCGTCACTTGGGGCTGACATTCTGGAGGAGACTGGGGGAGCCATTCCTGAAACAACAGCCCAAGTGCTTTCCGGGATGCTCCACTCTGCATCTTACTCCTCCACTGGCCACTGACAGTGGGTGTCAGAACTGAGCTCCATCTTAGCTGGGCACCGGGAGTGTTCCATCCCTCCTGCCTGGGCTCGGCTCTCTCTCTCTCTCTCTCTCTCTCTCTCTCTCTCTCTCTCTCTCTCTCTCTCTCTCTCTCTCTCTTTCTCTGCACCATCTCCCTGTGTCTCAGCTTTTTATCTTTTCCTGTTACTGTGATAAAATTCGCTGACAAAAGCAATTTAAGGGGAAGAGAGTTTATTTCAGCTCAAAATTCAAAGTTACAGATCATCGTAGTGGAAGATGTCCCAGGGGCAGGAGCTTGGGGCTGCTGGTAACGTTTGCTGCTAGACTCCTTTC
This sequence comes from Cricetiscus sungorus, assembly GCA_030556225.1. Taxonomy (NCBI): domain Eukaryota; kingdom Metazoa; phylum Chordata; class Mammalia; order Rodentia; family Cricetidae; genus Cricetiscus; species Cricetiscus sungorus. The sequence goes on from JANBXA010000734.1 coordinate 133,988,591, forward strand.
CACTCACCTCCCCACTCCTGTCTCCAGCATGCTCTGTCCATCTCTCGCTGTAGCTCTGTCCCATGCCTCAGTTCTGTCTGCTCCTCGCTTCTCCATTCTCTTGGCACTTACCTCGAAGCTGATCGGTCTGTACTTCTGTCCCCTGTGACTGTTCTTTCCTCCTCATGGCCCTTCGTGACTGATGTCCTCTCTTTTCCCTCTTAGCCTCTCCCACATCCCATCCCCCAACCCAGCCTCGTCCCCATTTCCCCCTCACTCTTTTCCCAGCCTTCACCCTACCCCCCTTCAGGTTCTACCCCTGGAAGGAGGGGTTCCTGACCCCGGCTCACACATCTTGTGTGAGTGGAAATTGTACAAGCCCAAGTTTGAGCCTTGTCATTTCCCATGCGCAGCCAAATCTCAAGGACTCTGGCTTTTGGTTCCTCCATGCTATGTATTCATAGACTCTTAATAAAACCCACAGTTTTTCTGGATCACAGGTGTCCTGTGCGGCTGTCTTGTGGGGTCCTTAGAGCCTTATTCACTGATCTATGTCTCCCACAGACAAGGTGGCTCAGAGTGGAGATTGTGGCCAGGGTCACAGTCACCCTCAGAGCACTAGTAAAAGCCTTAGGTGGTATAGAATGAAGCAAACAGTGCCTGACTGTGTGTAGGGGCCTTGGGGCAATGGAGTAGCTGACTCAGACTCGCAGTGGGCCTGTGGGTCCAGAGGTGGGTGTCCTGGGTTGAAGAAGGGACATTGGCCATGGGTTTGCTTCTCTTCAAAGCTTCCAGAAGACAGGCAGCCAGAACCTAAGGTCCAGATTCCAGTCTGGAAGGGACAGTGGAGGGATACAGGCCATGAACATCTCCAGATGCTGAGTATGCACAGCTGGCCTGGAAGCACAGCCACTAAGTGACTGTGGCAGCTGCACTTACTTGTGACATTTGTTCATGAGCAGAACAGGAAGCATGGCTGCCCTCCTGTTGGGGCCTCGTAGCCATCTCCACACCTGCAGGGCACACTTGAAATCCTTAAAGATCACAGGGGGTGGTGGTGGGGAATCTATGTTGACATTAGCCCCGAGGCAGGTAAGCAGTAGGGGCCACAGGGAACTATGGCTGGTGAATGGGGACCTGGTGTGGCAGCAGCTACAAAGTTGCTGAACTGTGTGTGCAGCAAAGGTGGCCTCAGGGATTGGGGGACAGAAAACACGAGTCCGAGGTCTCCTCCCACCTGCACATGTGGGTCACAGCTGAGGTACCAGGACCAACGTGAGACCATGTCAAGGAGCAGTAGGGTTGACTTCAGTGTCCCTCTTGTCCTTTAAGCCACCCCCACCCAGGACAGCCTTCCTGTAGGTGCTTCATCCTCACTCTGCTTCCCCCAGTGTCTGGCAGGCTAAGTGCGGTGGGCACCCCTCCTAGCAGAGCCATCGTTTTGAAGGGTGGGGCTCTTAATGGTTGAGCCTACCCAGTCTGGCTGGTTTCCCTGGTCCAGCCAGGCCCTGGCTGGTGGAGGCTTAGGGTTTGTGGGATGGATGAAGGCAGCCATAAGAGAATGAAAGCACAGGGCCGGCCTCTCAGCTGGGACTGGGCCTTTCCTCCCCCATTCCTGTCCCAAACTGCAGCCTTCCAGTCCTCGTACAAAGCCAAAGCAGATGATGGCTACCCCTCCTTCCGCAGCCCTGGAGCCTCCCAGCTAAGCCCTCCCTGGTCCTTCACAGCTTCCCATGGTTCATCTACTGACTACTGAGCTATTGATGCACTTCAGGGGTCAGTGAAACTCCACAGCCCTGCTGCTAACAGGGTGAAGCAAGTCCAATTTCATGCCCACGTGGGCTTCCCTCTAAGAAGGCACGGAGAAAGAATAAACCTGAGCATTAAAATTCCTTCGGAAAACAGAAACCTCTGGAAGCAGGGGCCTTACATAGAATTGTTGAGCATCGGCAGAGGGGGCAGTCAATTCACATGAGACAAATCAGAGCTTTGAGGAAGCCGGAAGTTGGTGGAGGAGGCTGTGGTAGTTGCCCGTGTATCTCTCTTGGATGTTTGCACACAGATGAATGTCTGAGAGAACCAACTTCACTACTGTTGACCGACTGGATAAACTTGGAAAGGCAAATATTTACTGCATCGATCATTTGTTTCTGATGTATTTCAAACAGCGATCAGTGGGCGGAGGAATCTGAGCTTAAGTGAAGGTTAAAAAAAACGGCACAAGACATGGGGATATCAAGTTCAAAGGCTGACATTGGGGGAGCTGCAGAGACGGCTTAGCACTGAGCCTCTTGCAGAGGACCAGGGTTCAGTTCCAAGCACCCACATGGCAGCTCACCAAGATGTGCAACTCTGGGTCCAGGGGATCTGATGCCCTCTTCTGGCTTCCTTGGGCACTGCCGTCATGCGGTACACAGATACACATGCAGGCAGAACAGCCACACACATGAAAATAAATAAATCTAAATAAATAAGTGGATGGCTGACTGATGGGTTGAGACGGTGGCTCAGTGGGTGAAAAGTGTTTGCAACGTAAGCATGAAGACCTGAGTTTGAAACCCCTGATCTCATTAAAAGCTGCAGTGAATGCTTGTAGTCTCTGCTATTCCTGGATATGGAACAGGAGACTCTCCCGAAGTCCTGGGCTCGCCAGCGGGTGTGCAAAGCATAAAAATAAGAAAAAAGGCCTTGCTTTCAACAAGGTGGAAGGCAAGGGCCCACATCGAAGTTCTTTCCTGGCCTCTACAGGAGCACTGTGGCATGTGTGTGCCTACCCATGCATGCACATACATGGAAAGTAAAACACAAACGCCAATTGTCTTTTCTGAGATAGGGTCTCATGTAGCCCAGGCTAACCTCAAACTTACTATGTAAATGAGAATAGCCTTGAACTCCCCGTCCTCCAAAACCTATCTCCTTAGTGCTGGGACATGGGCCTGAGCCACCACCATGCAACTTCAAGTCAGAAGTAAGAACTGAAGTAGCCTGCACAATCCCTCTCACCCCACTCCCGACTCTATACCCACGTGAATTCTCAGCTCTAGTTTCCTTTGACTACAATGGAAGCGATGGTGTGTCAGTTTCCCCGGGGCCTCACAAGACTTGTGTGTTGCAAGCAGGTTATTCCCTGCCGGCCAGGGCCCATCGCCACGCCAGCCCCCAATAACACACAGAGACTCTGATATAAATGCTGTTGGCCAGTTACTAGTTTCTTATCGGCTAGCTCTGTCTTAGTTATTAATCCATTTCTATTAATCTAAGTATTTCCATGTGGTCTCATCTTACCAGAGAGATGCCGGCGTCCTGCTCTCTCCAGTCTCTCCATGATGACTCTCCTTCTTACTACTTCCTCTCTCCTCCTTGTCTCCTAGTCCCACCTATCTTGCTTTCCTATTGGCCAACAGTGCGTTATTCATTAACCAATAAGAGAAACATATGTACAGAATGACATCTCCCATCACCTGTGCGCTTCCATTCTCTTGTTCCTTCCACCTTCACTGAGCTGACCTCATGGATCCTGAGAGATCACAAAGCACAGAGCTAAATCATCCCAGCCAAAGCCACCAGGGGCCAGCTGGCCCCCAGGTACCCCCAGCTCTTAGGGCGCAAAGGCAGATCCAGCTCAGAGCCATGAGACCTGGTCCAGGTCAGCAAGTGCTGCTCAGGAGCTGGAGGCAGGGCGCAGGCATCTTTGGGAGTCATGATTCTGCCTGGGGCAGAGGCCTTGGAGCCATCTCCTTCCCCCTCGGATGCTCCAGAGAACAAGGTATTAGTGTGTAGCTAGGGCTGGGGGAGGGTTACTTAACCGTCTTGGGCAGTCCATTAGCTCCGGATGGATCTTCAGGATGCTTAGTGTATGGGACTCACCCATCCCGTGCCATTTCGTCCCACCCTATCCCTTCTGATATGCCCCCTCTTCCATCATCTTCTTGGGCCTCTCGTGTCTTGGGGGGCAGGGAGCAAGCTCATCCCTCTCCTGGCCATGTAATGTGCTTTGGCTCAACCAGTGCCCACAGACATGACCCAGGCAGAGGCTTTACATGTAATGTGCTTTGGCTCAACCAGTGTCCACAGACATGACCCAGGCAGGGGCTTTACATGTAATGTGCTTTGGCTCAACCAGTGTCCACAGACATGACCCAGGCAGAGGCTTTACATGTAATGTGCTTTGGCTCAACCAGTGTCCACAGACATGACCCAGGCAGAGGCTTTACATGTAATGTGCTTTGGCTCAACCAGTGTCCACAGACATGACCCAGGCAGAGGCTTTACATGTAATGTGCTTTGGCTCAACCAGTGTCCACAGACATGACCCAGGCAGAGGCTTTACATGTAATGTGCTTTGGCTCAACCAGTGTCCACAGACATGACCCAGGCAGGGGCTTTACATGTGCTGGTTTAGGTTTTCCTCAAGTTCTGACGATTCCCCGTGCCAGTTAGGATGGTCTTTGTCTCCCTTCGTAAGCAAGGCCTGGTCCTGGGATGGCCCTACTGGAAGGTGGTGGGTCCGTCAGCAGGTGGGGTGTGTCCTCAGAGGGGATGTGGGACCTAGTCCTTCCTCTCTGTCTGATCCCTGTCTTCTAGTGGATGTCCTCTGCAGCTTCATAGCCTCTTGCCAAATGTATGGCCTCCTGAGAGGCCCAAAGCAATGGGGCTGCTGGGCTGTTAGCTTGTATCTTCAGAACTGAGAGCCCAAAGAAACCTTTCTTGTTGGTAAGTAAATTATTTCAGCTGTTTTGGTACAGTGGTGGGAAGCTGACGATACGCGCTGAACGAGGCTCAGATATCAGGTAGCTACTGCCCTATTTGCTCCAGCTCCAGGATAAACACACATGGAATTCACAAACCCATAGAGGAGACTAGAGGCCAGCCTAGAGTGTAGCCTGTAACAGAGGGTGCAGGAGGTGTGGAGGCTCTGCTGTCTGAGCCCAGGTGAAGTCATTTGGAGCACTGCTATCTATAAATAAGCATCCATGCCTGCTGTTTGCCTGTCACCACATTTGGGTTGACTTGTTAGGCAGCACTATCCTGGCTACAGCTGACTATTACATTTCCCGTGAGGGATCATGAGCATTTCCCACACCTGCTTGTTTTCAGGACTGAATGAGACAGAAGCTGTGTGTCTACCCATCCTCACCCATGCCTGCACCCTGCCTCCAGCTCCTGAGCAGCACTTGCTGATCTGGACCAGGTCTCATGGCTCTGAGCTGGGTCTGCCTTTGCGCCCTAAGAGCAGGCTTTCCGTTTCCGTTGCCATCCTACCCCTATGCCTGCCCAAGAGTGGATGCCAGCATGTACCCAGTAGCTGCTACTACAGTAAGGGAACACAAACAGCCGCACACCGAGGTGGGGAAAATTGGCCTGTTTTAATTAAACCCAGTGAAGAAGCCAAGACATGGGCAAAGACTAAGAACAAGACTGGAAATAGTTTAGAAAAGAAATGAAAATCGATCGCAGAGATGCCGGGCCACTGGAGCTTCGGGAAGAGGTGGCGTCTTCACGTGAGCTCCAAGACCACTGTCAGGGCGAGCACCAGAGTGAGCCAGACACCAGTGAGGCCAGAAGCCGAACCTGTGAGAAGGCAGAGGTGGTGCCATAGCTGCAGCCTGCCTGTGTGCCATGCTGGGCCTATCAGCGTGAAACTGCAGGGTTTCAGCAAAGGCTGAAGAATGGCTCCCAACGAAGATGCTAGGGGACAGCATCAGGTGAGTGGGTTCAAACCTCAGCTCTGCTGGCCTCCTGCCATGGGTCCAGGGCCCCGTCCCCATGCAGGCCTGCTGGGCTGAGGTCATCAGACTGGTCCAGTGGGCACCAGGAATGGGAAGCTTCATTGACAACTGCTAGATTTGCTGTGTATGGGTAGTGTCTGCATCCCATGGGTGGTTCTGGGTTGGGGTGGCTGAGGGAGCATCTGTCTATGTTCTTAAGTGCCCCATGGAGTTGTCAGAGACACACACCATGGTCAATGCCTTACATGGCTTCTCGGTGTCTGGGCAGCAGTGAGAGGGGACACGCTTGGCCCCTGACATCTACTGGCTGTTTGGGGGCTGTGGTGCCTTCCTTGCTTAGTGCTAGCCTTGGCCTAACCTTGACTCTGCCTGTCTGAAGGAGGGGATGGACCAGGGCAGACAAGTAGTGCTTTCTGGGGCTTGAAAAGCACTCGCTTTCAAGGGTGCAGTCTTGAGGGTGGGGACTTACCATGGGAGTCCTCTGTTCCTCTTGGGATATTTGGGTTTTCTGTCAGAAAGAAACAGAGAGAAGCCAAATGGGTGGCTCTGAATTCCAAGCATGGAGGGCCTTCTCAAGGCATCTGCTATACGGCATTGCATGTACGGGCATGGCGCCCCTCAGTCTCTCTATCTGACCATGTTACAGATGGGAGAAGGAGGCTAAGTGTCAGAGATACCAGCAGAGTCGCTTTGATAATAAAGCCATTGTAATTATACTCAACGAGCGGAATTATCTCCCTGGGGCAAATTTAAGGGGCTTTTGGGGACAGCTTTGAGCCAGGGCCCATTCTTGGGTGGTCCCGTGGGGTCCCTACCAAACACGATGAGCCGAGTGTGTGTATCGGTGGAGCCCAGTGGGTTCTGGGCAGTGCAGCGATACATGGAACCGTTGAGCTCAGCAGGGACCCGCTCCAGCACCAGTTCCTTCCCGTCAAACTCAGCGCTGCCGTCCAGGAGGCGGCTGCCCACTCTCGTCCACGTGAACATGGGTTCTGGGAAGACTTCGTTCTGTTGACCAGAGTAGGGAATAGTGGAGTCCCAGGGGAGCATGCTGCCAACACAGGAAGGCCAGAGGCTTTCCAGACCCCAGTTCTCATGGAATAGGCTTCAGGTGGCTCCTTAGAACCCCAGGAAGGGGGCTGGGGGCGTAGCTTAATTAGCAGTGTACTTGCCTAGCACACTCAAAACCCTGGGTGTGAGCCCGAGACCACATAAACTGTGATGGTATCTGAGGAGGGAGAGGAGTCCCAGCTAAATAGGGAATTTGAAAACAGGCTGGACAACAGGTGGAGAGGACTCAGGGTTTGAGGCTGGAATAACCGCAAAGACAGAAGGTTGATGCAAATTGCATTTGCTTGTGGGTATAGGGGAGTGAGCCAGGGATGCTAGCCTACCCACTTACCACTCCACTCAGGCGTTCAGAAAGAGAGGCTGACCTGAAATCCGTGGACTAGGATCCTTACTGTGTCCCCAACCCGGGCTCTGCTGGGTGTCATCACGATTTTGGGCCCCTTGGGAGCAACTGTATCAAGAGAAAGATTCCTTCAGAGAGGGGTGGTGGGTGGGGGTGGTCAGGATTGGCAGTGGGGCGGGGCAGGAAGCAGAGCAAGTTCCAGAGGATGGTGTCCTGGGCACTGGCTGCTTCTCAGGAGCTCCTAGGAGGCTCGTTCATTCCCTCAGTCATGGCTGCCTCCTCCATAGTCCTTACAGCCCTGTTGTGTGTCCCAGTTCAGCTGAGATCTGGGGATTCGACACCACACACAGATGATGTGCCCCTGCATTTGTGGGCCTCACACTTCAGTGGGGGAGAAAGATTACAACACCGTCATCGTCCCCTCTGCTCCAGTTGAGTTCACGGAGGCCCGGTGAGTTCCTTGTGATCTGTCAAGTGTCACATAGTCAATGCGGTGAGGAGGAATCAGGAGCAATGTTCAGGCCTCCAGGCTCCTGATCCTGCCAGGGGGCTTCCCGGAATCTCTGTGTGTGGGGTGTGGAGGGTGGTGGTGAAGCCACCACCTCACTTCCTAGCCAGCCTTTGTTCTCACTGCCTCTGGTCCCTCTCCTGCCCAGTCCAATCTTCCTCAGCGACTTTGTATGTGCTGAGGGGACATGATGCCCTGGTGCCCCTCACCTGTGGGAAGTCAACCTGTGCCTCCTCTTTTCAAGGGGGGGTAGAACTGGGCCCACACATAATAAAGATGCTTGTCCAAGGTCCCTGCAGAGTCAATCACACATGTTTCTTGACTCCCAGCCCTCATTAATTCATTTGTTCTCTCATTCAATAGTAATTACTGAGCTGGCCATATGTCAGACTTTGGAGCAGGACTAGGGACTAGCAAAGGGGACAGTGATAAAAGTCAAGTGTCTGCAACTTACCCATTATCCAGGGAAACATTTAATTTGCAAACAGACTCAGCCAAACTATGACCAGTGTTGTGTGCAGGGACTGAGCCCAGCAGAGGTGACACACAGCTCGTGGGGGGGGGCAGTTGTCATAGTGTCCCAGCCCAGTGAAGCATTCCAGAAATGTTACAGGCAGAGGGAGACTTGAGGCCATGGTTGTAAGGCCAACCAGAGAGCTGGCGGGGCTGGGGACAGACCCCACCAAGGAATTTCCAGGGCTGTCCTCACTTAACTCACAATGGAAATCAGAGCAGCCGGCAGATGTGAGCGGCTCCAGGCTCTGCCAATCTCACTCTCTGAGAAGAAGGCCAAGGCACTATTAATTAACCAGGAGGAAATGGCAGAGGGAAGAGCCTAGCCCGCTGAGAGGGGAGGGCAGCCTGGTGAGAGGAGGAGAGGGTGCTTCCGCTGCCGCTGGGTCCACCTGACAGCTGCATGGAAGCAGCGCTGGCTAGGGATACTGGAGAAGTTCTAGTCTATTCTGGCAGATGGAAGACTTGGGGGTGGAAAGGCTCTACCTCTGAGCGCCCCCCAACCCCCTGATGGCTTACTTTTGTTCAATATTTAAATGCTAGGTCCTTCATTCAATACTTCAAATTTTGTCTTATTTCACCTTCCAGCCTTTAGAGATTGTCCCTCAAGCGCAGGAAGGCACAGAGAGGGTAAGGGACATTCTTGCCTCCTCCAATTTCTCTTGGGTGCTGTGGAAGAGGTAGGTTCCCAGAGGGGAAGCCTGTGTGTGTGTGTGTGTGTGTGTGTGTGTGAGAGAGAGAGAGAGAGAGAGAGAGAGAGAGAGAGAGAGAGAGAGAGAGAGAGAGAGAGAGAGAGAGAGAGAGATGGGGGGTGTTGGGGGTGGCATGCCAGCTTCAACCAGCAGAGGGCGCTGGAGAGACTCCATTGCCCTAGAAGGCAGGGCCTGGAGAGACTCAGGCCAGGGCAGAGAGGCAGCAGGCCACACAGCCTTCTTGGCTGCTCTGTGCTGTTTCTAGTGGCTCCTATGTGAAGCTGACCCTGAGGGACACAGGGGGTGGCCCAGGAGGAGTCTGCTACACGCTTGTCCCTCCGAGCTTTCCTGCACATGGCTGCTTGCAGATGTCTTGCCACTCCCCCTCCCAGGGCTGCTGGGAGTCCCTTGCTTCTGAAAGTCAGGCCCACTGCTTTCGTGCTCCTGTCCCAGCACCATCAGAAAGTCCATTTGTAGCTCCTGGCAAGCAAAGCCTGGCCCCTTGCCTGCCTGCTTTGAGAACACAACCCGAGTGCTAAGCAGCGTGGTCCCTGAAATTTTGGCAGTCAGTCCTCCCACTGCCTGGTATGTAAAGTTGGAGAGCCCATTGCGGGCCCAGGAGCTAGCCTAGTCCTCCAAGGCTGTGGCGTGGAATGTCAGCTCAGTCCGTCTGTTCACCTGTTCATCACCTGCCTAAGAGAAGCTCTGAAAATGTCAATGGGGACAGGGAAGGGGCCACAGAGTGAAATCCTGGCTCAAGGGAATGCTGACATTCCCACCTGTGGGATCTTGCTGTCTGTGAGAACGGTATGTGTGTTCTCAATGAAAGGCTCCTCTGGGACTCCCATGGAATTCTGCGTTCTCATTAAGACAGTTACTTGTCTAGCTACCTAACCATCCCTCCATCTATTTAGACCACCCTATCATCTACCTAATCATCAACCATCTATCCAATCATCCATCATCTACCTAACCACTCACCATCTACCCAACCATCCACCATCTATCCATCCACCCACCATCTATCCATCCATCCATAATCTATCCAGTCTACCTTCCCATCTACTCACCCAATCATATATCTACCCAATCATCCATCATCTACCTAACCATCCATCATCTACCCGACCATCCATTCATCTACCCAGTCATCCGCCATCTTTCCAGTCTACCCTCCCATCTACCCAACCATCCACCATCTACCCAACCAAACCACTTTCTACCCAACCATCCACCACCTACCCAACCACCATTCATTTATCCATCCATAATTTATTTATCAGTCCTTCCACACATCATCCATCCATCAATCCATTCAATCTACTGCTTTTGATTTTATAAGATTTTCTTTTTTGCTTCTAATTTTGTTTTGAGACAGGGCTTATGTAGCCCAGGAGGAGTCTGACCTCAAGCTACTATGTAATTAAGGATGACCTTGAACTCCTGATCCTCCTTCCCTCACCTCCTAAATGCTGGGATGACAGGCGGGCGGGCACCACCATGCCTGGCTTAGGTTTTGTTTTATGCATCCTGGGTACCAATGTTTCACAGAGGACTAAGACTATTTTCTCTCATTCTACTGTACTTTGCCTTTTCATCTCTTTGGGATGTCTCCTTATGAGCTGAAATTTGAATTTTGATTCAGTCCCACTGAACAATTTTCAATTTTTTCTCTAGTGGTTTATTTTATTTTATTTTTTTATTTTTTTTATGGCTACTTTAAGGGATGTTGGCTACCTCAGCTCCATAAAGACATTTTTCTCCATTTTGTTCCAGAAGTTTTATGATGCTGGCTTTTACACTAGAGCCTATCAATCATTCTCAGGTTAACCTGTGTGCACACCAGGAAGGGGCCAGGCTCGCCTCTCTCTTCCTCGTGTTCTCTTGTTCCAGGGCCATGTGTTAGAGAATGTGTCTTTACTGTCCAAACAGCCTCAGGGTCTCCATCAAAATCAATTGACATTGCCCCAGGTCTATTTCTGAACTCTCTTCTCTGCATCAGACTTGTGTCTACACTGGAGGCTTTGGGCAGCTGTTTAGCTGAGTTTTGACCTGATCTATATTTTAACCAGATCAGTTGGGATGAAAAAAAACTAAAACCAAACCAAACCGTGACAAAACCCCAGACGCAGAGAGACCAGTTTGGAGGCCATGTTGCACTCCGGGGTGGGTGCACCGTGCTTGGATGGGTGGTTACAAGGAAAGTAGGAACAGGGCAGGGCTGGGAAGCATTCTGAGGCCTCACTGCCTGGCAGGTGGTGACCTGGACACGAGGAGACCAGGGGAAAGTGAGTGGCCCTGAGGCTTTCATCTTGACCAACAGAAGGAAAGCATCGTCATTCCTGAGCTGTTTTCAAGGCTGTCCAGCAGAGATCCACAAACCCAGGGAGAGGAGTTTGAAAGAGAAACAGCCAACTGGAGGGACGAGGGAGACCCAAGCAGGCTTCCTGGAGGAAGTGGTGTGTGAGCCACCCATGGCATCCCTGGAAAGGATGAGGTGAGAGCAAGGCCCACTGCAGAAGACAAGCCCAGCCACTGGTGGCCTGCTCCTCAAAGTCCCTGTTGGGCGTTGTTT